>VZUI01085484.1:0-226689 GCA_013401135.1 Cettia cetti
GGGAAGGGGGGTTACATTCTCCATTCCAGGGAAAACTCCAGTTTCCCCTGGCAGATACCTGTCTCTAAACCAGGACACAGAGCTACTGAGAGAAGTCTTGTGTGTACCTGTAAACAGCATGGAATAATTTCTGATATTCTCCCATCCCAAGACATGGTTTAGTTCAGTCAGATATCTCTGTGTATGTCTGTGTAACTCAGCCATTTCAGTGTATTTCTGTAGGTATTCTGTTGTGTAAAATCAGTTTTGCAAAGAGTTCAAGGATATACAGCACGCCCAGGGCCACAAGTAATCTGTTGAAGAGGTGTTTGGAGTAGCATGTTAATGCAAGTAGTGGATCAAAAATAGTCATTACCTTTTTCAGTGAAAACAAACCTCTTTTCTTCGTCTGACAGGAGGGGGAAACAAGGGTTTTCACGTCTTAGAGGAGTTTCCTTAAAAGTTGGTGGGTTTTTTCACCAAAATTATATAGGCATTTTAGAAAACCATTTCTCTATTATCGTTGTCTGCATTGTGTTGACAGCACTGGAACAAACAGCAAGGTTTCATATATAGACTTTGTCAGCTGCAGCTTCTTGTTCACAGCCATTAACTGAATACCAAAGGACTGATGCCAACTCCCACCAGCCTGAGCTGTCAAACATCAGTTCAGGCATGTGAACTAAACCTTTGCTTTAGCAGTAAGAAATGAACTTTGGAATGCAGAGTTCAGTATTGTAGAAATGCCATCTTTTATTAAAAAAACACATTTCAGTAATACCAGATTAGACATAATGTTATTCAGCTACCACGAGTCACTCAGACTTTTGCCCAGATGAAGAACAAGTTGTGATGTTGGAAGATGTGACCCTCAGATACACTGCCAGAAGAATATTGACTTTTAGACAATTTTTCCTTGCTGTGTTCAGAGGGCAAGTTTGATCAATGTCTTGTAAGAAAGATAGTTTAAAATATTCATTTGGTTCAAATCAAGAGAGATGGCTGCTTAAAATGATGCTGGTTTATACGGCTTCCTGAACATTATTTTCCAGCCATAAACCTGTCATTCTTTTCAAGTGATAATTCTTATTTGTTCAAGTGCCAAGATCATAATTTGGTTAAGAAGTTATATTTGGGTGTTTTGGTTTTGCTATAAAAAGTTAATGGGATTTATGCAAAAATTTCTTGATTGCTTCAATGAATATTCTCCTAGGGAAATAAAGTTTGATCTTAATCGTAATGTTTAGATTTGTAATGCCCTTGGCAATGCACATTTACATGAATTTTTCATTCATTGCTTTATAATTGGAAGTTTCATTGAGCATTCTGCAATGCATTCCTCTTTGCATTCCTCCTTGCAAAGCTTACCTCCTCAAAGGCCATCAATTTCTACCTTCTGCAGAGCAAAAAGAGAGGTATGAACATTTGCCTTATTTATCTTTATTAATAAATCATATATAGGAATTATAGGAATTACTTACTTTTTGGCTGCTAATTGCATGGCCTTACTGAAGCACAGCTGCTGTGCTCCTAAAGTGGTAGCAGAGATTCCCAAAAGCTGATCATGTGTGGGAATCCTATGCGTTATCGTGTAGGAAACAAATAGTGAAGGGAAGCTACACTGTTTGTGCCAGTGTTGGAATAATGTGTTTACAATCCTGTCTTGTTTATCTTTTAGGTTTTGCCAGCCAAGTTAGAAAGAGAGCTCTTTTAAAAGATCTTTAGAGAGAGATCTCAGTGCAACTATTTTAAGACATATTTGAGATGCATTTATACTCAACATTTGTTCCACCAGCATTCTAGGGAGATCTCCAGTGTCTCTTTCCCTTCTCCCCTAAAGGAACTGTCTCTAAGGCATTTATTAGCCCCACTTGTTTTGTTAATGAACTGATTCACCATCTCTTGATTTTCCTGCAGAGCTTGTGACAGTAGTCAGTGAAGTGTAAATACATCTTAAATATACCTCCACTTCCAGTGAAGTGGAATCAGAGGCTGCAGTGTTGAGTGTTGAAATGTGCTCTCTTGGAGCATGAGCTGGTAAAGAGCAGGGCTGTGTCCTTACTCTTCTCCTCACTGTCTTCAGCCTCTCTGCCTCGGCTAGGTAGGTTTTGCAAACACATAGTATCTTTTATTTTCTGCTAGTGTCATGCATGATGCGCTTATGCTGTGTGTTAGCTGGAATGACACCCAGCATTGCAGGAACCTGCTTGGCCCTATCAGGTGAGAGAAGTCTTTTCCTTCTTGTTCAGTGTGGCCTCAGAACTTCTGCAGAACGTCTTGGGACTCAAAGGGGCTGGAGCACAGCCTGTAGGAGGGCAAGAAGTGTCTGAGGGTGCAGGACTTGCTGGGATGCTGAGGGACTAGTGTGTAGAGCAAATGGTGTTCAATCTGACAGAGCATCTTTTGCATACTCTGGATACAGAGTAGTCCTTGGAACAAATTATCCCTGGATGAACTACAGCACTGGAAAGAAACTGGTTCATCCAACCTAAAAATAGGGTCTAAGCATGGACTAATATACATAAAATGTACATGATCAGACTGGATCAGGGCATGGAATGAATTGAAGAAAGTAGCTGTGACAAGGTTGTTGTACCTTTTATCTTCAAGGACATTGTGTCTGTGCCTCCAACAACAGATGAAAGAAGTCCTTTTCTTTGTCTCAGTGGCTTAAATTGTGTGTCTAATTTCTGGGTTTGCTTTGTTTGTATTCCATGTACTGCTTTTTGTGATGTGCCCTGCTGCAGTAGAGAACCCTTTTGTATCTCTTATTTCCTTCCTGAGTGAGCTCTGTTCATTGATGTGGTAACTTTATTATCTCATTTTAGTTTTTTTTCTGATAACCTCTTTAGGTTACCAGGAGGAATTTGCTGTTATCCTTGGATTATATCTGTGACTTGTTTTTTTGCTTCTGGTCCAATTAATTAACATCCTTGAAAAGGAGTGGGTTGAGGGTTGTTCCCCTGTATCTGTTTACGTGCCTGTATTATGTATAGGGTATGGTGGCTGGCTGGCTGCAAGGAGACATCAGAAAGGTTTCTGAGGGTGTAGGTGAGCACCAGGTTGACCATAAGCCAGCAAATATGCCCTTGTGGTAGCAAAGGATAGTAGCCTGCTGGGCTGTGTTAGGAAGAGCATTTCCACAGTTAAGAGGTGATCCTTGTCCTTCCACTCAGCAGTGCTGAGACACATCTGGGAATCTGGATTCAGTTCTGGGTTTTCCAGTCTAAGAGACACAGACCTACAAAAGCAAGCCTTATGAAGGACCATGAGGATGAGTGAGGGGTTGGTTCATGCCTCAAACATGGAAAAGCTGAGAGAGCTTGCCTTGTTTAGTCTGGAGAAGAGAAGTTTTGTGAGAAGTGTCTTATCAATGTCCATAACTGTCTAATGAGGGTGTAAGAGCAATGGTGCCAAACTCTTTTTAGGGGTATCTGAAGAAAGGACAAGAAGCAATGGGCTGAAACTGAAATGCAAGAAATCCCATTTAACCATAAGAAAAACCTACCTGGAACTCTTTGTGCAAAGAAGACTACTTGAAAGTCCCAGTTTGTTTAACAAACATTACAGGAAAAGTTGATTTTTGATACTGAGATCCAAAGGAGAGTTTTCAAATGTCGGACCTGACTGAATACAACTTAAGTTTTTTCTACATAAATTAATACTTGTTATGGAGCCTAGACACCCAACAGTCAGTCTCTTATGAAGAAATCTGGCAGTGGAGAGAGCAAAGCAAGAAGATACTTAGGTTATCTCTTCCTTGCTTATGTTATTTTACAAGTACCCTGGAAAGGAGTGGTCACATTCTGTTCACAGTAACACTGTAAGTGGAGGAGAAGAGCTTCCCCCGAACTCCTCTGCCTATCTGAGAACAGAAGTTGCCACTCTGTCTCCAGTCTAAGGAGTTTACCTTCTGGATCCATTCCTGCCTTCACATGGCTATCTCTGTCAGAGAAAATACACTGCAGTTAGGCCTGCTATGTCTAATTGTACCTGCTAAAATAGGGAAAGAGGCAAGAAGATTTACTTAGGGATTGGAAGCTGATAGTGCTTTAATCCTTCCACTAAAACAGGAAAGAGAAGGCTTCACACTGGACAATGCAGTACCTCTTTATGTACAGTCCACCCTGCAAAATATTTAACACTTTTAAATCTTAAAGGAGTAGAGACTGTCTGTGGTAGCACAGTGTTCCTGGTAACTCTGGGATAGTCCATACAAGGTAGAGGCCAAGGATTTCAGTTCACACCTGAAACTTTCCTCACACCACAGATACATTTTCAAAATTTCTTGGTATGAGCTTGTGTGAAAAATTGTCTCTGCTACTAGTTCTAACTTTTGCATAAATTTCATAGTTGCAGAAGTTTAAAGTTCTGCCTAGTTGTTAATTTTCTTTCATCTCTCTACTGACAAACAAAGCTGGAGCATAGAGCAGAGTTTAGTCAATTAGATGCTCTTTTCCATAAATAAAAAGTTGAAAAGAACAGCACAGAGAACTGTAACTGTTCAATGGACTAAACATGCAGTGGAGTGACGTAGATGACTAAGCGCAGGAAGGTTAAGCTTTCTAAGCACTCCTGAAGATCAATTTGCCAGGCACCTGCTGTTTGCTTTCTATTTTATGGATATAGGTCAGGAAGAAACTAATGGACATCTCACATGCTTGATATTTATTATTTTTTTGTCATTTTTGGTTCCTTTTATTGATGACTTTTACACACTGATCATGTTGATAGCTGCCCTGAAGACATTTGCATTTGAACCGAAGTCTGGCTATATTCAGGGAGAAAGCCAGGTCACATATAAGTCAAGATGTCCCCTCCCAATGAGACAGTTCTCTCTCTGAAATAAGCCAATAACCTGTTCACTTGACACATTAAAATGACAGATAAAATGCCTGAGGCACAGTCTTATGTGAATTCAACTGAGTGAAGACATAAATGGCTTTCCTTTTATACCTACATTTGCCCTCAGGATGCTTTGATTTTCTTAAGCTATGAAGGTTGAAGTGATGATATTTACGTATCATTAGTTCAGAAGTAAAGGTGAGAACTCCAGGTAAGGTCCTCAGGCACATTGTTAGAGTGTCAGTGTCACTGCTAATTGGTGCTTTTTGGAACTTTGCAGATTGGTTGAACATTCACAGGAGACAAGCAAACACAGAGAGGGTGAAAAATGGTCTGAAAATAGACCTACATGAGTACAACATTCTAGATGCCATTACAGGGCAAAACAGAATTGATGGGAAATTTTAAAATCAGCTACATCTTGAGAATTACACAACCTCCTTGCTTATGCCAGGAATCTGCTACCTACCTGCTATAAATATGAGGTAGGTAGAAGCCCTAATTGGTAGTGTGCCAAAGTCTGTAGAGAATTTGCCCTTTGATGAGAACTCTTGACTTCCCTTCAAAGCATTGGCAAAAGCTGAGGTTTTTAAACTTATTTAAGTAGACAATCAGACTTTTTATATTTAGCTCATTCTCAAGGAGTACCTCTGGGATGTAGCAATGTCATTTCTTCTTATCTTCACTAGGATGTGATAACCCTCATTTGGTATGGCAAAACTAATTGTACAATTTTCCCATCATTCAGCAAACTGAAGACTGGAGAAAAACATTTTAGAATTCCCCCTGAAAACCCATGAAGAATGAAATTCAGCACACCTAAACCCAGGCCTATTTTTCATATCTTTACTGCATTGATAAGAGGAGTGCCATGAGATACTTTATGTATGTCTTAAAATTTAAATAAATAGTGTAAACTAGAGTGTTTAGGTAGGTAAATTTGTTGGGTTTAAGGGTATTCATGTGGTCAATGAATGGAATTGCTCTGAGTGCTTTGCTGCATCTGAATCTGGAATTAGAGGGCATTGTGTCCAGGCTGGTTTCTGAACAGGAGTTTTACAGTGCTGCTCTGAAGTAATCTCAGCTGGGCCAGGCGAATGTAAAGCTTCCCAACTGATCTCTGTCCTGCAGGCTCTATTTCAGTTCTGGCAGGACAGTGTACTACACAGGGAGTCTATACTAATATTCTTTGTGCTTTTATTTTAATGTCGGGGGATAAAATTCAATGCATCAGGAGCTCTTTGAAGCAAATTTGATGTTTCAAAAGGATTATATTCCTTTCTGTGTCAAGCATATTAACATTTCCAATTATGCTCTCTGTCAGTGGGGACATAGAAACAGTTTTTAGCTAGGAGTTGCTGCTTGCTGTTGCAGAAGAGACTTGTACATTGTTTCCTGCCTTGGGGATTCTTTTTACCATGTCATTTCTGCCTGAACTGGGTAGAAGTCAAGCTAGAACTTGATTTCAATGTGCATCCCCTCCATTTTGACTGCACACTTATCTTATTATTAACCTTCCTACTTCTCTGAATAGCTGATAATAGTATACTGTTTTATAAAACAGCTCTGGATTTTAAATGGGAAAGATAGAGATTTCTGATACCTAATAGCTAATTATTGTAATAATTAACTGATTTAGATGTGTCCCGTAAGTTATCAAGTAATCCTAGTTAACAACACTTGTTCTACATAGCCTTGACTGTCTTGTAGTCAAGATCAGTCTTAACTACATGAGCACGTGATAATGAATTTGTGGCTTTGATTTGGGTAGCCTATATCATGGCAATTGCATAATGCTAACAAAGGGCATGATCACAATTAAATATCTTTAGGCAATATTAAGAGTTCTGCCATAGGCTGTATAAATTGCCCTTCAAGAGAAAATGTAACCTTTGTGAAAACAAGCTGTTTGTTCATTTACAGTCAAACAAAACCACTAAGGTAGGAAGTTAGGCAAGTTTACAGAAAATAAAGAGTGAAGATAAGAATAGCTTAGTTGACACTTCCGAAAGCTAAAAAAGTGATGGTTGAGGTATAAGGGTGATTTGAAAATATCAGAATTCTTCTAGAGTGCCTTGGCTTGCATATGTTTACTCCCAGCTTGAAGGTGGCACCTTCTTCAGGCAGAAACAGAAGTCATGTTTATTGCCGTCCTGTGCGCAGATGGCTGTCTGTCCTGGGCTGGCTTTGAACATGTCAAAAGGGATAAGGGTCATTTCATTTGAAAAAGTACACCAGGTGAGATACCACTGTGGTTTCTTCTGGCCTATCTCATTATTTAAGCTTTATAGCAAGGCAGTATTGTAGCTGTTATATGACTACTATAGACCATATCTGAGATTTTATGTAGCACATACTTACATGCTGCTTCAAACTTGGTAGATTTAAAGAGGAGATTAGAATAAAGAGATAACAAGACAGAAGTTACATGTTCTGTCTGGACAGTGTGTCAAAGCATGCCACATAAACCTTTGGTAAAAATAGGCACTGGAGCTCCTTTGCCTGTATTGCAGAGGGCAAGGAGTTTGCAGAGATTAATTGCAGAGGCTGTTTATGGTTTCTTGCTTCACACTTGAGCAGATCCAAGCAGCTCCTGGGAATTACTTTAGCAGCCTGAAGTTCCCTGACTGCTTCTGAAAAGTGAGATTTGTTGAACTCTTGAGAGGAAGAATGAAATGAAAACCATTCTGATCCTTCCCTGGGCTACTCATTTCTCAAGGTATCAAATCTTTTGCATAGATTATGATCCAGATTTCCAATGTTTTTTCTGATGCCATTCTCAGAGACTCTGCCAACATGAGCCCTCCAGCAGACCAGCTGGAGCAGTTGGTGTAGCTGGAGCATTAGATGGAGTCTGCAACTGAATACCTTGCTTTTCAAAAGTAGCTTTGATAGACTTAGAATTTTAAAGCTGTGAAGTGCCGTACCTGCTGGTGTGCAGTCTTCTGTCACATAGGTGCTGTGCTGGTGCTCATCAGTTTATAGCTGTTCCCAGCATGACTCACTGGGCAACTGTAGACATGGCACTCTCAGAATTAGTAAACGGAGGCAGTATCAGAATCGTGCTTGCTGTGGGAAGGGAAAGCACAGGTACATAAATGACAGGAGTGTGCTCAATTCCTTCAGTTTGTGGGGACGTACTTGCTGGGAAAGAATTGCCCAGAGAGTTTTAAGAGTATTGCCTTTCAAAACTGAAAGCAAGATTTTTTCTTTAAATAATATACAACAGGTAATTCAGTCTTTCGGAAGGCAGTTTAATGAACACTTCTTGTCCACCCAAGAAGGTAAAGCATTGTAGTCAACTCAGGTCTTTCTCTAAGTTGTTACAAGAATTTTTCTGCTAAGGAAACAACACCCTGAACAAACAACAATAAAACACTGAAAACTGGCAATCTATATGCATGTTATGAGTCTTGAAAAGAGAAATTTCTTCATCATAACTCTATAAAATATATACTTTTTTTCTACAGTATGTTATGATACCTCCTTTTGTTATGGAAGGAAAGCTGTTACAGGAATGCATTCTGAATAATGGGATTAATATTAGGATAGTAACAGTCACTTTTCTTACTCTTGTTTTGAATATGTGCTTAAATAAAGCTGAAGTTCCTTTTTCTCAGTTAAATTATATTTTATTCTTATTAGGAGACTGATTCTGTGGGGACCCATGTTCCTGCATATTCTTTATCAGTTGCAACAGTGATGCTTTCACCACATTAGGAGCACTCCTCCCTGCCTAGCAGGATCAAGTCCTTTACCTTTGAAGACTTTTTTTAAATTTTATTTTTCCTTTCTTTTCACTTTGTTTGACTTCAAGGGTAGCTTAGAAGTTTAAAAAGGCTTTGGCTGATTCTGTACAGGACATGGGGGATGAGGGTCTGTGTGGAATCAGAAAGAAAACAGAAGAGAAATGAAGCCCTGGAAATTGGACATGCTTTCTCTTAAAATCCAATTATCTGCTGGGGAAAAAAGAAACAAGAGGAAAATAATTGAATGGGACAGTACAGAAAGTCTGTCTTTGTAGTACATTGAGCAGGATGTGTTTCAGCTGTCTGGCTGTTACATGAGCATCGTTATTTATCTGTTGGCAGCTTGCTTCTGACATTATCACTAAATTGATCCCACAGTCTGTTGTCTATCATCTACAATAATTCAAAGATGTGACATCCCCTACTTGGTCTTTTTAACTTCAAGAGCACAACAAACCAAACAACTGTACATTGTCTTATAAAATAACTCAACTCCCAGAAATTAAATATGTGTTTGCAAAAGCTGTTTAGTCGTTTAGTTTTTGCCTCAGAACAAAACACCTCTCAAATGAATTGCTTATAACTGTCAATTTTATTTATGACAGCAAGGTCATGGATGAAAAGAAAAGAGCGTCTCAGTGCTAGTCTGCCTTTGTGAGGGGTGTTTTGAGCAAGGAGTTCAGTGAGTCTCAGAGTCCTAGTGCATGGGTCACTGTGAGGAAGTGGCAGAAAAATAGTGAAATCACCCAGTGGGTCAGCAGCACTCAGCTCACAAAGGGTCTGCACTAAGTCACAGTCAACCTTTGGTCTTGTTACCTCTCTAAAAGTTGTTTTTTGGTTTTTTTGGTCTCATTGTGTTTGTCAAAGAGCTACCAGGTACATTTGCTATGATTTCGACTGTCAGCAGTGTTTTAGTGTCTGTTAAGTGGTAGAAAAATGGGAACAGCATGGAAAGATGCAGTAAAAGAATCTCTTTGAAAGCTAGAAGGATCAGGAACAACAAGATTTGGATTTTACAAGGCCAGTCTTTAATAAGATGTATAACAAGTTTTTCATGCCTGAGATGCAGCACACTGAATTCTTTAGTGCACCTGGCAGAGCTCTAGAAGCAGCAGCGCAGTCGTGTCATGGTGTGGAGTATGGCTCATCAGCCCTGCTGATGGATGCAGATATGCTGAGATACCTCCACTCTGCTGGTGGGACTGAGTACAAGCAGGTTCTCAATGCTCCTGATGGGTCTATCAGCCCAGTACCAACTCTGGGAGCCCTGAGACTTGTAAGGCACAAGAGCAGGAGGGTCAGAAAGGTTTATTAGCTGATGTGCAGAGCGGTGCCAATGCATGAAGAGCTGCTGAGTTTGAGCTGATAATGCTGCTGAGCTTCAGCTAAGTGGCCTGTTCAGCTCATTATTAGTGTGAGCTGGCTGTGGCTACCCCAGCAGTCTCACTGAGCTCTCTGTACCTACCCATCCATAGGCTGTGGCTCCTTGGAGCTGTGCAGGGTTCTGCAGCATGGGACAGGGGCAGAGGGTCGGCAGGATGGTACCAGCTCTTGGGCTGAAATGTTGTGAGAAGGCACTGGAAAATCAGGCCAGGTGTCCCTTTAACGTGGTGTCCTGCATCCTACAGCAGCTACTCCCAGCTGGTTCAGGAGGCTTGGGAGGTGCAGAACAGGGTCTGTGTTTGGTGACTCATCCCTGCGAAACTCCATCAACTGAACCTGCAGAGAAGATGCAGTGATCTATATTCACTGTAGCCCTAATTTCAGTAGCTTATTCACAAAGAAAAGCAGACTTTGAGGCCTGAATTTGAGCTGCCACGTCTGCCCCTAATCTACTTAGGGAGCAAAGCAAATATAAGCTTCTTTTTTCCTCCCCATTGCCCCAGTTCCTTAGATATTACAGGTGCCTGGGTATTTCAGAAATGAGTTTTCTGCTTGCAAAGTTTACATCAAAATATACTGCACAATTTTTTTTTTTTAATTGTCATACATTCAGAACAGCCACTTGTTTATATAGATACTAAAACGTGACATTTAAATGTGAAACAAAATATCACTGCATACTATGGTTGGCATGGCTGACTTATTAATAGGATAATATATAAAGCTAATTCTGTCTTCTCACTGCTGATGACTGGAAAATGGGATGGGAATTGTGAAAATTTTCACTGATGTTATTATTTTCATTGAACTGTTGTGCATATTCTGATCTGTGCTCCAGCTGCATGTACTGCTCTAACCCAAATAAAAAGGAAGATTTGGAAAGATATGATACTGGCAGTGGTGGAGGAAGGGACTAATATCAAGTGGGTAAACTTGTTTGGTAAATAAAGAACATTTAAAGATGGAACATAAAGTAGTTGACCAAAAACCTGGTAACAAATCTTCAATCTGAGAATAGATTTAGCATAAATAGTACATAAATCTTTGCACTACTAGTAATGTCATGTTTTTGAAAATATATATTATCAAAGGAAGCACCATGAGCCTTGAAATGATTTGATGACCCACAAGTTTCCTGTCCCCTTCTCTGTTTAATTTAATGGATTTGACTGTAAAGAAAAGTTTTGCTTTGAAGAGTGCTTTAAAACAAAATCTAGTGAGCAGCATTTAGTGAATCTGAAATAGCCAATTCTCAATAAAAGTCATCGATTTCTTAGCAGGATTTGACTTTTTAGAATACATCTTTGTTACACTTGTTAATACAGGTTCTGATGCGCTCAAGGATAAAACCAGAGTGTTAAGTATGCATTATAAAGGTCATAAAGAAAAGTGCTAAGAGCAGGGTTACAAACCAGTCAAACTGCAGGTGATTATCTAAGTTTTTATGGATGAAGTTTGTCTCTCATCATTTTGATCTCATGGTGTGGAAAGTGAAGAATAATTTTAGGGGGCTGACCACAATGAGCGCTGCTCAGCCCAGCATTTGGGAGAGCTATTTGGGCGGTGTAGAATAAGAACCCGCAGTGGCTCCAAAGCTCCAGAAAAGAAACATTTTCTCTTTTGCAGAATAACCAGTCACTATCACAGCAGAATTCAGGATTTCAGGTGTTTCTCTCTTTTTTCCTCTTTTCAAACAATTGAAATTGAAGAGCAGGAGAGGGAGAGCTATAGGATATATGGCAGTCTTCTGTTCTAAGAATATAAATTATCATTTGCTTACATAAATACAAGTAATACATATGCACTACCTTTTCATGTTTAATAAAACAATGTTATTTTGGTGAACCCCCAGTGAAATCATGCATTTTAAAATCTCCTGGGAGAGTAAGAGTCTGCAAAATATGGCACTCAATCTTTATGCACAACCTCAAATCATCAAAGATGATTTCATGAAGTACAGGAAAACAGTTGGGGTTTTCTGCTGTATTTACACCTCCATTTAGAATACAAATGATGCTGAAGAGTGTGTTTGCTCAGTTCTTTATGGAGCTGCCAACCCTGAGCTCCTATCGGGCCAAGCAGAAGTTGACTCATCTGACCCTGGAGGAAAAATTGCTTAGAGCTTTATGTACTTTTAATGCTCAGTCAGGGATTATGTCTGTGCCAGCTCTTGGCTTGCTTATCAAAGGTGGAGATGCCGGAACCTTTCTTTTGGTAGATTTTCCTGTTAAAGGTGTTATAAAGATTCTTGGATCACATTGACTGCTATAGAAAGGGAAAACACTGAAAGGGACATTTTTGCTTTTGGGATGCATGTCTACATAATTTGATATTTTTACTGAAGTGACAGAGTATGTCACTGGTGGAGAGAGAGAAAATTACTTGGAAAGATAGTCAACTAGAAAAAATACGATTTAATAAACTCTGAAGTTTTATTTTGTAAAACCTCAGTACAAACTAACATGGCAGTGTTTATATAGACATCTCATTGCAAACACAGGAACAATCAGGCTGACTTTCATGGAGAGCACAGTTTTAATTTTTCTCCTTGATAGTCAGATAACTCATTCTAGTATGTAAAATGGGGTAACAACTCTCAGGGGCGATTAAAAGATTGGGCTATATAGTAAAAATAATTGTAATGTGACGTGAATAGACATCTGTAATTCCATGTAGAGGCAAATGGACATTATGAAGGGAGAATTTTAAAAAGCTGGCTTTTTGAAAAACAGTCTTTAGTAAAGTCTGGAAGTCCTGGGTGGGAAAATAGGTACAGTAGGAAAATGACTGGTTACACTCTCTACAAAGATTTAAGGTGAGGCTGAAAAGGAGATTGGTGGGAATGGCCCACATTTTAATGATCGTAGGGGAGAAAACTCCCTTTGTTAAAATTAGCCTTAACTTGCAGGTTGTTGAGTACATTTGGAAATATAAGTAAGAGCAGTGGTTTTCATGCATGCATTTTTTGCATATGTTAAAAGGAAGGTTGGCACTTTCCTCATACAGCAAAAATTCTCTGATATACAGCTTGATAGCCCACTTTGGAACCACAGCATAGTGGCTAGGACAGCCAGCTAAATTATTCCACTTGAATTGATTTTCTAACTTGTCTCTATTCCTAGAGCTCTTAAAAAGGAAATTGTGATTTTCTATGGATAAATTTTCTGCTATTCACATAAATTTATGAAATTACTTTTGAACATTTTTGTCAATTCACATTTGGATAATGGCAATTGTAAATTGTATTGCTTGATAGCCCCTTGCTGGGAGATTTGTGAAATTTATAAGCAGTGGATAACAGAAAGTGCAAAGTGTGATAGTAGAAGTTCATCCTTACTTGGACTGATATGGTGATGGCATTCCTGCTAAAATGTGGGCATTTTTCTTGTTCCACTCCATATTCCTTTTGAAGAACTCCTACCTTAATGCAATAGCTGCACAAAAGAGGACCTAAAATGTGCTAACAGAACTGTGTTCTCTTTTGATCCCATGAAGCTGCTCTTCATGTCTGCAGTCATGGCATAATCCTGAACCACTTGGCAACGAACCCATTCTTCAGAGTCTTCTATTGCTGGTGTTTCTGAGCAGCTGTGTGTTGGCTGCAAAGGACAAGTGTGTACACTCCTCTTTACAACCAACACACAGTTTTGCTTAAGCAATGAGGCATTTGTCTGCTTAGTATTTGAACACTGCTGGCAGCCTAAGGAATCTTTATTCTGTGTGTTCTTATGCATCTGCTCTGAGGAATATGTACTACCTCATGAGTGCTGATGTTGCCTCACAGTAACAGATTTCCTGTAGTCTTACAGCTCTCTTCCAGTGGTAACAAAGACAAAATTCTTAGCTTTACTTTTTGTCATTTTTTTCCTTTAAATCTTGCAGCAGAATAGCTCTGAAATCTGTTTGATGGGATTTCACATTGAAGCTGAATTTCCCAACATTTTTGCTGCTCTTGTATATCCTTCACTGGCATCAATGGCATTTCATCCTGTTCTGTTAGGTTGCTTTTCCACTGCAAATACTTTAAGACTGAAGGTTGAGCTTGTTTGTCTGTCAGAACTCCATGATGAATTTTATTAGATTTTATTTATTTTTCTACTTTAATTTGGAGATGTGGACAAAAGGACTTACTATACCTTGTTAAGATAAAAAGTCTCTTATCAGTGGTGGTAGCATTTTTTTTATGCTACGTGTGGCAGATAGGATGAAGACTCTTTACTCTTAGTGGGAGAATTAAAATTCAGCTTCTTCCGAGTATTTGAAAGCTGTTTTGGTATTTGTGGTTTCTCCTAACTGTGTGTGAACTAATAAAAATGAACAATTGAGTTTATTGATGTCCATTCCAGGACAAAGGGGTTCCATGTATGATGAATCTGTGCAGTTACTGTCACCTAATGAATTCAAATGTGCAGCATTCACAGAGAATTTCAAGCATCACCAGCTCTAATTGCCTTCTTAATCTTATTAATTATCTCCTTTTCTAACTTTTGTTTAGAGTCAGCATAAAAATATTCTTCCTGCTGAAATAACTTCATAGGCAAAGTTCAAGTAAGCAATTAGTGATTGCATCTGGTTTTGAGTTATTTTCCCAGCTTGTGGTAGTTCAGTTAATAACCTTTTAAAATTCTCATTTATATCCCTAGGCAGCTGTAGGTCTGTTTCCCACATCTACTGCAAAGTTCGAAGTGCTCGCCTTTCTGGGACCATCTGCTTCTCTTCTCCAAAGACCATAAAATCCTTAGCAACCCCTTGAATGAACCTCACACTTCCTAACATGCAGGAGTAGATGGAACACGTATATAGAAAAACTATGGAAAGATTTTAATTCTGATATTAATTTTGTTTTGCATTCAATGACCATTACAAGAATAGATTTTATGCCTGAAAGCACCTCAGTGAACCATTATGTATATCTGCAGTGCGCAAAAAATGCCATTCCAGGAGTACCAGAAAACTTCATAAAATGAGCATTTCATTCCCACGTATCCATCATAATCCTGATTCTTTCACTCAGCAAAGATACGTAATATCTAAACAACATTGAATCTACATATTTCTTAAATTATTCCATGGACAAATCTAGGGAATAATTCAAAATAATTCTCTTTCTTCCAGTATCCCCCTGCTAACTCTTGGATGTAAATCCTTGTCACATGTTGCCTGCTAAATGCTGAGGCTTTCCCTAGATGCTGGCTACTTACTGGTAGTAGCCAGTATTATCCATCATAGCATTCTGATTTATATAATCTTGAAGATGCAAGTATGATAAATCAAACCAATGTTTGAATGCACTAACATAAACTTATGAAATAGAAACCCAGTTATTGGCTAAAAGAAATTAGGTAGCTATTTAAGCATTTGAAAAGAGTGTTCTTTTTGCAAACACACACACGCAAAAAAGTTGGTTTAAATATAAGGGGTTTTACTGAGCAATTTTAGTATGAGTTTCAGGTCATGGGAGTTAACTGTGGAATGTCTGTTTAACTGAAGTATTTAAAGTACTTGGATTGCCCAGGTTTTTTCCTCTGTGTTCCAAAAAGCTGATAAGCACCTGTTTTCCCTGAGGTGGTCAGTTAGCCACGCAAGCCATGTCCATACAAATAGACTTATTCAACATTTTCTAGTTCTAAAAATGTCTTGCCTCTTCTATCACCATCTTCAGTTCTTTTAGGATAAATGAGCTTTAAGATCAGCTGTTTGGGTTTGGGATTTTTTCCCTGTTCCTGGAGATGATCAAACTTCAGCTATGTACTCACAGTAGTTTCCTCTCTCTCTGGGAAGTAACCCTTCCTGAAAACTGTTTCTGTACAGCATTTCCTATTCTTAGGATACTGTTAACTTTAGATGGTGGAATCATATAATTTTTATGATTTTCTCTTGTCACCTCTTGTCTAAATCCACCATGAACATTGAGAAGAATAAAGAACACTTTCCTCTTGAGTTTATTAGATTATATTATAAATCCATGCTGATGATTATTTCCTGTCAGCACATCCCTTTACCTGTGCTGAGTCCATGAAACCCGAGGGTGGGATAGGTATTTGCATCCTTTGCGCATCTATTTGTCTGGGGTACCAAGTGCTAGGCACCCAAGCTGCAGACAAGGCTGATATCCCTGGGCTCTACAGCCTCATTTGTGCCTTCTCCAATGGAGAGAGCACAGGTGATAATGGTGGGTTTGACCCAAACTCTCACCTGAATGAGCTTTTCCCTCTTCATTGATTATCCAGGGAAACTAAGGAGACTAGAAACCTAACTCAGCCCCAGACAATGCAGCTATTTCTCTTACACAACTAGGGTGGAACATGATGGAAACACTCACACCTCTGTGCTTTTTAAGCCAGGGATATGTTTGCAATCTCTGTAGACATTCCCAAGGTGGCCCAAAACTGGCCATTCCAACAGTCTGAATCCTGACCTTGGCAATGCATCCTGAATTGGAATGTCCTTTGTCACTGGCTGACTTGGGGACACTTTCTCTTGTTTTGTGGCTATTTGAAGCTGCAAATCAGTCATAACTCAAATGTTCTTGGTCATTTAATCATAGACTTTTGCTACCACTGGTTTCTTGCATAAACTCTGTTCACATACTTCCATGCCGTGTTTTTATATATATATGTGTTACATATATATATATATATATGTGTGTGTGTGTGTTTTTCAGATATATATATATTCACATATATATACATGACATGGAAGTATATGAACAGAGTCGTGCAGTTTTTAAGTTATGGCTGGTTTTTATCCTACAGCATCATCTAAGAACATATTCTTGCAAGTCCAACTGATCAGTTGTATAACCAGGGGTCAGTTACTTGGTTGATGTCCTGGCTCAGGTCCATAGCTCCATATGTTAAGGCATTGCTTCTCAAAAAAGCTCTGCTTCCCAGTCAGAACTGTAGCCAGATCCCTTGTATTGTAATGTCCATCTCAGACTGCACACCCTGTGGTGAGCCTTGCACAGGTGTGCTTTGGATTGGATATGCATTCCCACCGATGATATAATTTGGCTTTGAATTTGTGCAAGCAGCCATTTGTACTTCCTGTTCCTCTACCTTTGATTTCCGTGCTCAGTCAGGTGTGAGATTGCTACATACCTCTCAGGGAGTCTGCTTTTATTTTAGGAACAGCCTACATTTCCTTATCATCAGCACTCTGTATGTGGCACAACTCAGAAGCAGCTCTTCCACTGGAAAACAGACTTGTAGCTTTGCTACAACTTACAGATAAAATAGCGACATCAATGATTAGAAAAGCTGCTTCAAGCACAGGCTGACAAAGTTGCTTCTGTATTTCATAACAATCCTTCCATTGTCAGCCAATGTGACCCTAAACTTTCATTCTCAGCAATCTTTCTTTTTCAGTTTAGGGAGAAGTATTACCTTTTTAAAGTATTTAACCAATAATGTATCGTAAGAACTGGATGAAGAACTCCTTGGACCTTATCATGTCTTAAAGATCTGCCATCCTCCCCACTTCACACTTGCTGCCCTCTCAGGAACTTCCCTGAGTCTGTTTTGTGTCCCTTGTGTTGTAAGTGGGATATGCCTCCTACCTCTCTTCTGTTCTTGATCCTTTTGTCCTTTGTCTAACAGTAGAGTAATTTTAGGAACAGAGGTTGGTTTTTCTAAATATAGCTTTGATGGTCATTCTCCCCTCACCTAATTTGCTCAATGGATTTATTAAAAAATGCTAATGTTCCTAAGCAGGTGCTTTCTGGAGGCTTCCCTAAGCAGTTACAAGATTTTGTAAGTATCTTAAGAGGCATTCACTGTACCGTTATCTTATGAGCCTTGCAGGTTTCCCAGATCAGAGATGACATCCCTGGCATTTGCCATGCTTTTTCCAGTCATCTCCTTTCTGCTTCTTCTTATTTGGCCACCCAGGGGGTTAAGATAATTGTCCACATTCATTTGGGAGAGAAGAAGCTTGGTAAAATAGCAACCCTAGTAGGTTAACATCCCTGTGTTTTCAATTATATTGTTTGTCTAATAATGAAAAACTAGGAATTATTGTAAAGTAGACTTTTTTGCCTGCTCACCAGACAAGAGAGAAACAAAGACCTGTAAATGTCTTCATCCCTTGAACATTCTCTGTGAATTGATATCCTGTTTCAAGAGGCTGAGAAGTTTTCCATTCTAGGCTGCTAACATGCCATTTCATTCATGAAAATGAATGCCCAGAGACAGAGGCATGTCCTCTGGAATCAGCTCACTCTGATGAACAACACATATTTCCATAACAGAATAGGCAGTGTGGGAGCCTTGGGAGGGAGATGTGGCTTGAAACAAAATCACATTTTTTCCCAGTCTTCTATTTCAGGTCTCACATAACTTTGCTTTTCAAAAACAGGCTTACTCATTTCTTTGATTTATCTGTGTTATTCTAGACCTTGTTTGTGGTTCCTTATGCAAAATTCAACACTGTTGCTAAATTTGTGGCTCTTATGTTTGCATTTCATTTTTGATCAAATACTTTTTTTGCATCAGTCACAGAATATTCTCAAAGGGCAGAATTAATATTTCATTAGTATGCTTAACTCTAGCTAACATAAATGATCAGGAAAAATTTTTTTTTTTTCATGGGAACTGTTTAATTATGGTCTTTATCCAAAGCCTGTTGAGTGGAAAATGCCCAAGGATTTCAGCAGTCTTCAACTCAGACTTTTATGAGAACATTTCTATGTGTCTGGAAATCAATCTTTTAGTCCATAATGTCTCTCTCTCATGGCAGATTAGGGTATACACACTTTCAGGAGAAAGGAAAGGTTGGATTAAGGAAAAAAAAATAAGACAAAACCCATGTTGATTGTATATAATATTTGTAAGGAAACAAAAAAAAGGTACTAGTTATCTTCCTCAACATACTTTTAGATTAAAAATAGTCTCACCTTGGTAAGTTTGTAATTTTGATAAAGAGAAATAGCTGATTTCAACCGAACTGAGCTTATTTGAAAAGTAGGGTTTTTTTCAAATTTCTCCTACAGCGCTCATATTCATTTCTGGAGATGGTGAAAATTAACCAAGACATATATTAAAACTTACATTAAACAGCCTCTGCTGTAGGTAATATTGCTCTACAGAAAACTCATTTTTTTTCTTTGAAAATGAGTATGATTAGCTAAGATAACTGGCTGGGAAGCTGCAAAGACAAAGTGATCTCCAAAATATAATGCAGAAAATGGGAATTGTAGGGATGATCCTGAATGGAGAGAAGGTGTGAGTGAAAAGACAGAAAAGTAGAAATGTAGCTCTTGATATAAAAACCAAAGAGACCCTTTTTTAGGTAAAAGTGGTCTGAAATTTGAGGAACAGAGGCAGCTCAGGTGAACAAAGAAGCTGTAGCTGATGAAGGAAACCCAAGCAAAATGGACTTGGCCTCAATAGCTGCAGTTGTTTTAGTATTTATTAATATTTTTCAGGCTTATTGTATGCTTTTTCCCTAATTATTATTAAAAATAATCTTACGTTTCTCTGCTGAATATTGAAGATCTTCCAGCTGTGAGCACACTCAAGGCTCAATAGGAAAGGTTCTGGACAGATGGTGGTTGGAAAGTACTATAATGGTGAAGCATTTTCAATGCAGTAGGTTTCTTGATAGACCATATTTTTTTACCCTTAAATATTCATTGTCATTGGAGATCTTACTCTCTTCCAATGATCACATGGGGGTCTGCTTCAGAATATGCCTTTTCACTGTGGTCGTTATAATAAGGAACCCTCTGCTCCTTAATGCAAAAGTCTTTTCATGGAGTAATTAGCACTGGCTACACATGTATATCCTGCAAATAAATGTGTTCTTACCTTGAGTCCTCTTGATTTCAGAAGAGCAGCAGGGTTAGATACTTGAAGAATGAAGTTGTTTAATATTTTAAGTTTTAATCTTCTTTCAGCCAAAAATCTCTTTAGTTTTGAGCTAAAAACTGTTAGCTTAATTTAACCACTGGAATGGTTTTTGATGCAAAGAATCTTAGGGAATGTGGACATCAAAAGGAAAAGCAAACCAAAATATAACATACAAATACAGTAGTATTTCTTGATTCACATTCTGAAATCCTCTATATTTTGCAGTTTTAAAAAATCCCAACCAAAAGCAACTCTGAAGACTTTCTGAAGAACTTTCCTGACTAATAGCACCCAAACTTGTCTTTACTGTCTAGCAGGCATCAGTGCTGCCCAAAGATTGCTTGAGTGTCAAGAAAGAAAATGTCAACTTACAAAAAAAAAAAAAAGTTTAAAAATTCTTCATTAGAAAAACCAAACTCCCACTCAGAAGAGGATGGTTAATTTTACAGAAAGTAAAAAAACAGGAATCAGTTTCTCTGAACTAGAATTACTATACAAAAAAAGTTTCCTTTCTCAGGGATTTTCCTTTCCTATTAAAGACACTGGCAGTTTGTCTCCCTGTGAATAAATTAGCCTTCGTGTTCCTGTGCCTCCCTTTCTTATTTTGGTGTGCAGTGAAGCTGGTGCCAGTACAGCCTGGAACTCATCCCACGGTGACTGTGCATGGATGGCAGCAGAGTCAAGCACAATCTTTCCCCACACACGCAAACAATCCAGGCTTATCTTGGTGACTCACTCAACAAGAGATACAACCAGCTCATCTCTGTGATGGAAGACTGTGCTATGCTAAAATTGATTAAACCAGGCTCTGGAGAAGGTCCTCTGGTCGTAGAAGAGCAGCTAAATTGCATGAAGGGCTTTGGTTGAATAGTGTTCCTCGTGGGGTGACTTAGCTCCTCTAGGCTTGGAGTACTTGGAGCATCTGACTCATACTCAAGAAACATCTTCCATGTTTCTCCCATAAGGATCTTCATTGAGGTCTTATGTAGGTCTCACTGAGGTCTCTTTTGACCCAGTTCATATATGCTGCTGCTGACAGAAGGATACCAGATTTATCTGAACTGTAGGTGCAGCCAGGTTGGAAGGAGCCACGGCTGTGTGTCATACTGTAGTTTACTCTAAAGAAGGAAGTTTGTCATCTGTGTCACTGCTCTGCATCATTTGTGTTCAAACTGTATTTTATAATGTGCTGAGATAGGTGTATTTCTGATGGTTTTCTTCCCACCAGCTCTGGTGGGCTTTTTCATGTTAGAAAATATCTCCACAGAACTGACTCTGAAGCACTTTAAGCATCAATTAACAAACAACTATTAATTTTCCATCAAAGCTCTTCCTATGACATTATCCTATCATTTTTTGGACTGGCTGTGTAATTGATTATGTCCCCCTTTGCCTTCATTAAATACAATCTTTCCAGAAAATCTGTTAGATAGGAGGCATTGTCATTGGGAAATACTTGAAGATTTTATTTAGTACAGTCAAAAGTGTCAAAACAGCTAATTGAATGCTTTCATCTCCATGACTAATGAAAGATTAGGTTATTGCAAAAATATGTCACAGGAATCTACAAATTTTTAATGAAAAATAGCAACCTCATTAAATCTGAAGGGAGTTAAATGTTACTGTGGGAAGTGTCTCACTTCAGAGACCTTTGCAAATCCGTAAGGAGAACACCACCACTGTACATTTTGGTGTCTTTAAATCATACACACTGTTCCTAGGACTGGGACCTGAGCCTGTTTGTCTGCAGGTATCCAAATGGGTTTCCGGTAGGAATAAAGAATCAGTTAGAGAGTGGGAGATATTATCCAAGAAAGACAATTCAGTGAATGTCAGTGGTAGTGCAATGGTAGTCAGTGCTGTTTAAGAGGTAGCATCTACTCTGCTGTTCTATATTTGTGTGTCCCTGGTATTTTTATCTCAGGGTTCATTGAAAGGGTTCAAAGGGTTCATTTGGGTTTTTCTCAAAATTCATTGAAACTCTAATCAGACTCTGTATGTTGTAGTCATTCCTTGGAGAAATTGTGCACTAGTTACAAATCTGTGGTGTATTGGCAGCTGTGTAAGCAAGGAAAAAAATCAGCCTTGCAAACAAGTTGAATTCTTCATTCTGTCTAGAAATCTGTCCCTTTACTACTAGTAGTAAATCTCATCACCTTACCCTAATACACTGCTGAGCTCTTCTCTCTTTCCTGTTCCTCTTTGTCTTCATTTTGCCAACCCTTTCCCTTTGTTTCCTTCCCTCTCTCCTGTCTGTGATGCCCAAAATTTGTAAACCATATGTACTTCTTTCCTAGAAACATATCTCTGCCATCTTTTCTTCTTTTTCTAGTGTGTCCTGATAAAGCATTGAAGAACTTTTATTTTTGTATCAGACTGAGTTTCCATCCTTTGCCACCAAGTGACAGAACAATGAAGGGTATTATATTTCTTGTTTAACTCTTGTTTAACTGTTTTGGAAAAAAACTGATGTAGATTGTAATATGCTTTAGCTAAGTTCAACTTTCATGAGAATGAGTGGTTGTTTTTGGAGACAGAAGACAGTTTTGAGTTTCAAAGAGAGAATGGGACTAGAGTAGATAGGGCTATATGTTCACCTTCCAGGCCGACAGAAACACATAATTCATGCAAATACTGTAGAAATACAGTGGAAATTGTGAGCTTTTCAAAGAAATGTGCCCATACATGTGAACCAAATAGAAAATCTATGGCATAAGCCTATTTTCTCTGCTTAGCTGTTGCCTTAGCCTGTGATCCTAAGCAGCGCTTGTATAGAACAATTTCCCATGGCAAGATGAAATTTGGTAAGCTGCTTATTCATTTTAGCTGCCTCTTGGAAAGTCTTGCAATCGATTATTGCAATAATCAAGACATAAGCATGGATTTTAAGTGGAATTCCATTGTTTTCAATAGGCTTTAAATCAAGGCCATTTTGAGAGGAAAACTTTGACATGGAAGATATAAAAAGGAGTCAGAGGTGGAGATAAAAGGGAACTCTTCTTGATTCCCATACGATACAACTTGTCTTAAATTACAGAAGGAAGAGACTTCTGATAATTTCCTATGTGCTGTTCTTCCTTAGAGAGATAAAGAATGAAAAGTTTGAAAACAGCTGTCTAAAAGTAACTTTTTTAGCTACTGCTTGCTTGCAATAAGTGCATGAGCTTAATTTTTATTTCTCAGATGTTATTTACTTAATTCTTCTTACTTTTCCCCCAGGTCATTAGTTCATCTACTGTGGGATGTATGACAAATACTTTTAATTCTTTTATCTTAAAAAAGTTTTTTTTTTTCCCCATGAAGTCACCTCTAATTTTAGATATATGTTTGATTCCTTTTTATTTGTCATTCTGTGTCTAATTTAGTTGCCTGCCAGCTCAGATGTGACATTTCTGGATTATGCTAATGTATACTGATTTTCTCAAATCCACCCACAGCCAGTTTTGCTTCCTCTGTTTGATTGACAAAGATACCTTCAGATTTGCTGATCTGGCAGAACAGAACTCAGGTCATGAAGCAGTTTGGGACCAATGTTATTGGGTCCCCACCTTATGGCAGAGATGAGTTACAGAATGGCAATGCTGTAACGTCACCAGGTTACCAAATGGGAAGAAGAAATAAGATCAATAGCAGATGTGAGGAAACAAAAGTTTTTTGATAACCACATTGCCTACTTGTCTAAGGATATGAGTGCAATGCACTTACTCTTGTAAATATGACACTGAGAAGAATGTGGAAAGAAGTATTTTCAACGTGGAGTGAGTTATTCACCATAACTTATTCCAGAGTTCCTTCCTCTTTCTCAGGAGAGGTCTTATTTGCCAGAGTAGATTTTAAAAACTGTTATGTATTTGTTGCCACGTAGGAAGGAACTGTAAATTTGTTTCCTGTATAAAACTGCAATATGTTGGTATAATCTCTGAGAACAGGTTGATAGGAACTTCTTGGGGGAATTGCTTTAATTTCTGAATAAAAATCAGAGGTGTGATCTGTGTGCATGCACACAAATGTGTGTGTATATATATATATATATTTTTTTTTCCAAAAATCAAATTGCTTCCTAATTTTAAATGAGCTTTGGGTTTTGGTTTGATGGGTTTTAAAGATTTAATAGATCAAAGTGTTCAATGTTTGCTGTAAGGAAATAATCATATTTAGGTCACAGATAATAGAGCAGGGCTCTTAGATGTCCTAAAAGCCAGCAGATTTCCTGCTCCAGTGGCAGCAGTTCCACTGGCAGTAGCTGCAGTGTGTTCTTAGTGCGACAGCTGATGGCAGGAAAGCCTGAGAGTGAGAAGTGTCCTGCTTTCCCAGCCTCTTACATCTCTGGCCTGTGGTTTGATAACACAGAGTTTATAAGCTGCTCCTGAAAATTAGATTTATTTCCAATTCAAGAAGAAAATGCATGGGAAATTCATCAGCTTTCTGAGGAATTTTTGCTCAGATTTAGTTGTTTTGCAAAAGCTTCTAAAAATCTGTAGCATTGTCTGTAGTCAGGAATAAATTTTGCCCTTCATAATCTCACTTGAACCAGTAGCCATCAGCACGGCAAATTCTCCACATAGCAATACCCTAACGTAGAAACTAGATTTGTGCTTTTACTTGAATTAATTAGGAGCAAAAAATTTTGCTTTTGCAGAAGGCAAGTTTGCTTATTGCCTTGAGGTCCAAGCAAAATAAGAGCATTTGTATTAGTGCCCTTTTAATGGAGCCTTATATAATAGTGATTTTTTTTGTTGTTCTGAATATCACTGTGCAGACAATTAACAAAAAAAAAAATCCCTTTTAAAATAATTTGTAATCTGTGGAGGATAGGAATGAAGTCTTGAATATCACATTAGAGATTTAAATGAAGAATAATGAAAAAAATGTTCCAAAACATAATCTTGATGGTAGCTGGCTATTTTCTGCTTCATTACTTCCATGCTGGGTTCTTAATAAACCCAAATCTCTGAGATTTGAGATTTTTTCAGGCAATTATCATTACTGTTAATACGTGTAACCTCTTCTTCACCTACACAGACTCTAGCCAGACATATAATAGCCAAACCCATGTGTGAGTAGCCCAAGGCTGCAAGGAACGTTGCAGAATTCCTGAAAACTATGTGCCAGAGGTACAGATCTAAGCCATCAAACAAATGGATAATGGATTAGAAAACCATAATCCCTTCTGAAAGCTTTGATAATATTTTATTTTCTTCCACTTCATTCATTCAGTTTTGTTATACTTTTTTTTTAATTGAGAATCACTGCTAGGTTTTCCTAGAGTTTTTGTGAAGGGTATGATCAAGATTAAACTCTTCTCAGATTCTGAGGTTACATATAAACAAGCTAATGAAAATTGGTTTAAAAACCTGATGGTTGAATTCTGTCTTCAGGTTCTGAGTAAGGCTCTTGGGACTCTCTTTGAGTGGTACAAATGTGGCTGTCCTAAGAAAAGGCTTTATGGTTTTTCTGTGCATGTTCTGTGAGCACCTGCCTGACTTCACAGGTTTCACAGTGAAGTACAGAACAACATTTAGTGCAGGGGCTAATACCAGAGTATCACGAGATCTACCTGAGTACTAGTACTATTATTTTGCCTAAAGTTTTAATTTCATTTTCACTAGGGTTTTTTTTGGGTTTTTTTGTTTGTTTTTGGTTTTTTGTCTTCTTGATATAGTAATACCTCCAAATGACATCCACTGGAAAATCATCTTTTGCTCCCAGCTGTAATTATTGGCTATAATGTAGGTGGCTGTCAGACTCACATGCCACCTCTAGCCCCCACCCACATTTTATATACTTCTTCTACTTAAATGAATGAAGTTACTCAAAGATGTTGTATGTTGCTGTAACCTGCTCTATATTGGCCCACTTTGAGCAGTGGGTCAGTCCAGATTTTGGCCCATAGTGTGGTGGTTCTGTGACTTCAAGGTAATCAGTGCACCGCATTTTACCATGCAACTGATTGAATTATTTAATTTAGTTTACTCTGAAATTTAGTTTACTATGACCTGTTAGTTAACTCCACTCTGCTAAAAGATCACCACCTGCTACCATGAGACCCAGTTAAGCCTTGAGAAGCCCACAAAAACAGTGGTTACAGACCATTTATTTATTTATTATTTTATGATGTGATTCAGAAAAGAGGTCAGTAGTCACACTGCTTCTGGATCCCAATATAGGGGATTAAAGCAATTGCACAATGAAAAGTTCCCAGTAATAATAGTTCCAGCTGGAAACAGCTGCTCTTTTGCTTGCCCTCCAACTTGCTTTTTGCACATATTAGGCATATCATTTGGTCAGTGCTTAGGATAAATGGAAAAAAATTTAAACAATATGATCCTGACAAGTGCTTGTGCTTTATTAATGGAGGAGCTCTTGTGTGTGTTCTAAATTGAAATAACTTTTTATGGAAATCATCATGCATGAGATTTTCTCTGAGTGAGAAACGCCCTGTTTAGTTGTTTTAATGCTCATCCCCATAATATAGTTTATTTCATTGGCTGTGAATGATATTTTGGGCATATGTAAGCACTGGAGCAGTACTGGCCCAAGGGAATACCATATTTCCCATCATCATGTATGGCTTGCACTTGGGCTGAACTCTGTATTTCAACAGTTGCAAAATCCTAGGGAAATAGAGATGCTAATTTTAAGATGTTTTTCTAGTATTTTATGTCAACTATAAACTCTGGGTGTGCATGACTGTTAAGAGACTGGAATTTGTGTCTCTTGGGACTTTTGATTGTTATTTTTGGCAGTCTCCCTTGGCTTGTTTTCCTGCTGCTTCTGAGTCAATAGGGATTTGCACCTGCTATTGAAAGAGCATATTTGTATCTTTCAGCCTGAGCTGACTACAGACCCAGTGACACCTTTGTCAGTAACCTAATGGAGCAATTTTCTTTGCAGTTTGTTTTCAGTTCAGGGTACAGAGAGGTTCTGTTTGATGTCTTTACTCAGATGCTCTGGGTACTTTTGAACAGTTGTGCATTGCAGGACAAATGTGCTGAGAACACAGTGAGCACTGTGGGAGGGGAAAGTGGCTTTATTTGTGTTCTCTTTTTCCTGCCATTCGTTCTTCTGCAGCTCTAATGTTAGACCAGTGGCAGGTACGCCATTTGTAAACCGTGTTCCTCCCAGACTTAATCGGGATACCCAATGTCTGCACAGAAAGTTAACAGTGAACCCAAGCCATGTCTTAATCTTTCCATAAAGCACTGGTCAGAGGCTCTTCCAAAAAAAGACTGTAACATGCTGCAGAGGCCATGTCTTGGGTAACATGATATAGTTTCCTGATGATGGAAGCAATGGTATTTTAATTGCTAGTCTGTCACAAAGTCAGTAAAAACTTTCTTGGAAACTGAGGAAAAAAAACCTGCTTGATGCTAACTTGTGATCTAGAAAAGGTGAAAGTGGGGAGAGCTCCTTTACATTCATTCCTCAAATGAGCAGACTAAGTTAAGGCCACAACTGTCTGAACACACAAAACTAGAATGTCACTGAGACTGCACACCCAGACAGGTGTTCTTTGCTGGGCAGAGGTGAACATCTGGGTATAAATCTGTGAAATTATATTCTACACCCTAGAGAGAGGAAAGCATTAGGGTACTATGCTAAATAGTACCATAAAAATTAAATGTGATTTAATTGCATCACTATTCAGACTAAGGATAGAGTACTCCAAAAAACCCGCCTCTATTTCAATGTCTCACAAGCTGCTTTTGCTATGAAATATTTGATAACTGTATCTATCCATTAATGATATGTGATTTCTGGTTGGGAGTTTTCTGGCTGTAGGAGGTTAGGATAACAATTCTGTTCATCTTTATAAACCAGTCAATACCTAAGTTTGCTCTGCTTGTTGTCCTCTGGACTATTTTTACCTGAAGGCTCACTGAAGCCAAGAGACCCATCAGGAACCAGATGTATTGGAAAGCCGTTGAGCCTGAGGTACCTGTTCTTTAGACCCAAAGGAGGACTCACTCTCCATTTGACTATTTCCACCATCCCTCTTTTTTAAGCTACAGCTGTTGCTGTTGTGCCTTGTATTTAATGAGATGCATTCTTACAAGAGGAATTACATCTGAAATTCTAGAACAATATAAAAAAATTGAAAAATTATATTTGTATATCACACTGTTGGCTGTATTTGAAAGAGTAAACTTTTTATATAGCACATCTTCCTGCAATGTACTACTATTCCCTTTCATGTTTTCCAGAAAATCTCACAGAGAGAGCTCTTGAAATGAATTCAAGAGAAATATCACAAGCAGCCTGTTCATGCTTCTGCTTTTTAGCTCCTGGATGTTTGTCTGGATTTTAAATTTCCCATGGAAAAAAAATAATCCATCTGTTGTATAACCAACATTTTGATATTAATAATTAATTGGAATCCAGGGAGGTTCACTCAGAATTTTAAATGGGCTATCTAGTCAGAGCTATAAAATCTTATAGCCGGAGGATGTAAAGCAAGCATACAACAAGAGTGGAAGATAAGAATTACATTATTTATTCTGATAATTTTCATTTTTTCTGTTAAGACCTGTTAGTCTGCCATGTGGCTTTACTCTAGATATCTTTCTATACATATAATACTATTTAAAATACATATATATGGGGTCAGCTGATAAAAAAATGTAAAACTGAGTGAAAGGTTGTTGTAAAGTCTTAATGGAGTTACCTTTGAAGATTGTAACCCACAGCTGCTTTTATTTCTATGTGCAGTTTTATATTGCTATGATAATGTACTTGTGTTTTGTGATGTCTGGTCTTGAAAATACAGGTTTATTCTTTAAGAACATACTGCACCTCAAGCCTGAGAAAGTGTGTAAATTACCGTATTTAGAAGTGTTGTCATCAGAGTGCAGAAGTTTTGCATCTCCAAAGTAATGGCAGCCCTTTCTCCTCTGAAAGCCTTCACCTCTCTCAGAAAGCATTGCCATAGTGTAGTCATATGAGATAAGCAAAACAGGGCTCTGTAGAGAGGTAGTATCCTGTATTACATACAGTTGGAAAAAGGGAAAAAAGACAAGATTTTTGGTACAGTAAGTACCAAAAACTTCAGTGAAATATCTTCTATGAGATGAAAAAGCTGTTTCTGAAGTTCATAGATTGTCATGTGTTTGGTTCTTCCATGATGGAACTTTTCTTCAGCATGTAACCAAATTAAAACTTTTCTCCAGACAATTTTGAACAAGAATGATATATTTCAGGAAGGAGTTCCAAGAACATCATTTCTAATTCTAGCTAACCTGTAGATTGGCTGGTGACACAAGAGGTCAAAATCAAGGATTGCAAGAAAATTCAGGAAAAGTCTGTGTCTGTAGTAGGGACCAAATGGATGGTACCAGGCGGACAAGAAAGCCAGAAAAACACATCTGGCAATCAAGAGACTTGCAGGGCATCTGCCATACCAGTTTGATGGGACATTTCCCTGGATAGGGCATTTTGTTCCTGCAGTTGTTCTTAAGACTCAGCACACAGGATGGGCCAAGGTTTCTAGTTTAACAGAGGTGCAGACAGTACAAGTAGAAGGCAGAGTCTTTGTGTTGCTGAGTTAGTGATGTTTCACATTCTTCATCAAGCTTTACCCTTTCCTGCTGCAGCATCCCAGAGCAGTATTATCTGTTGTCATGGACTTGAGTTCTCTGTTTGAAATTTCTCACTGTAAACCGTTGCTAAAGGCAGAAGAGATGGCTTGGAAAAGGACCTTCACCTATTTTTTTGAAACTTTTAGAAGCCTGCATGTGAAGGCATCCGCCAACCTGTTCACTCAGGTGTTATTTCCCTCTTGCTTTGCTGTAATCTCTGCCAGCAGTTTGGCTGTCAGTTAATCACCAGAGGCCACTGTGTTTGCCAGGTGTCTAAATGAGTGCTTCTGACTGCCCCAGAGAGTGGACCCACAGATGTGTGCTGAAAGCACTTCCTCTTCTGTGCCAAATAAGTGCACTAGGCTTTGATAAAACATGTAGGCACCTCCCCCCCATTCCCACACTCTGGAGGAAGTTTTACCAAGCATCGTGCACAAAAGGCAAACTGGAGAAATGGGTTACTAAAGAGCCCTGCATAAGGTGCTAATCTTGGTAGTGAAAAGGCTTTGAAATGAAGCAGAAGTAATGGTTTCTTAGGGGCTCACTTTTGATTTGTTTTTGGAGAAATGAAAAGATTTTGTTCACAAAATTGTGGTTTTCTAGTTCACTGGTTTTAAAATTATTCATAGGTCTTGAGTATATAGAAATCAATTAATCTAATAGTACTTCTATCCTGTGTTTGTATTAGGTTATCTGAAAATGGGCAGCAAAATGACTTATCTAATTACAGTTAAGACTATTGTAATAAAAAGAAATGGGATTTTTAGACAGTTGGAAATGTACCTCATTTTTCCTTTTTTTTTTCACCAAGACAATCAGAGATATATTCAAGTAATCCAGGTTTCTTCTTTTTAAAGTTTATCAGCCTTCATTTTCCTGTGCAAAACTGATTTTTTATTCTGATTAAATGACTTTCAGTTTTGTGCTTGGTATGCCAGAATACAGAAGCATCAATGACCAGTAATCTTACAAGAACTGTTTATCTCTCAACCAGTGACAATAGCTGATTTCCTGCAGTTGGAAGGGATCTGTTCCTACAACAAGTGCTGCACTTCTCAATAGGTTTTTATTTGGTGTAGTTTTCAAAGAGAATTTTTGGGATGAGTCACACGTAGATTGTGCACCGTTTATCCTTCACTAGCTCATCTGGGATACCACAGGGAGTAATTGGGATTTTAAGAGGTTTATGATATTGATATTCAGTGCACTGTGAAAAAGCTTAATTGTTTTTAATTGAGCAGTAGTATAATAACCATTTTCTTTCAATTAAAAATCCTTTTGGGCCAAAGGCACTCACAAATGCAAAATGTTTTTTTATGGTTCATTTTCCTCAGTTTATTTCATTTTTGACAGTTGGAGTCTTTCTCTCATGATGGGTTCCAAAACAAAGAATTTTGTTGTTCTCTTCTGATTTATATTTCTGAACTCAAAGAGGGCATATGGTTCTGCCATGATATCCACAGAGCTAAATAACTAAGGCAATACTTTCTAATACATAATTTCAAGCACGTGTTGTTAAAGCTTTGCTTTGCACAGTCAAATGAGCTAACAGAAAATCAATACAAACAGCAGAAAACCTATTTTGCCTGTATTATGCAGTTGGATAACAGGTAAACAGCTTATAATTCTTGTAGGAGCAGAAAATCAGGTTTTTTTCTAGCAAGGTAGCCTGTGCACCAAAGACAAGTATATATAAAACTGAAGTTTCTGTAAATCACAGATATGTGCAAGAAAACAAAGTGAAAAGAGCTTGCTAAAGGTGGGAGAGAGCATTGACCTTCAAAACCATAGTTTGCAGGTTACTCATCCAAGAACAGGCTGCTGCTATTCCACATTTAAGAAATTTACTCCTTTCATAAAGGGAGCTTTTCAAAATGAATGTTTCTGTCTTGTTTTCTATGTCTTTAGTGTCTTCTTCTTTTAAGGAGCTTCCTCTTTATAAGTGAGAAATAGCAACTGTTCTTTACACATTGCTCTTAGAAACTTTCTCTTTAGAGAAGTGCAATTGCTACCTCGTTTCAATCTGGCCATTGAGAAGGAAAAATGTATTACTAATTTGTACTGAAAGCTGTCTGAAAAAGGAGCACTGACTCAGTCACCATTTGAATATAACATTCAGCAGAACTTCTCATTCCTTCAATCGTGTCTGACAGTCAATGTTATTTTAATACAATTACTTCTCTGAAAGTTTGCTCAGATAATGAGGACTGCTTCTAATTTTATTGGGATGGGACTGTTCCAGGACTTATACTTGGGCTTTTAAAGTCAGGTTTGTTTTGATGACTGCTTTTTTATGCTATTCAAGTGATTTGCAGATCTGAACAATAATTCATTTTACATTTCAACACATGACAGTCATTTAAATTAAGCCTATTCCCATGAGCAAGGAAGGTGTTTTGTATTTTAAACCCTTTTTTTTTAGATAAAGTTAATGGGTCTGACAGCAGTGAAAAATATAAACTGCAACCAAACTAAATTTAGTTTACACTGAAGAGGAAGATGGAAGTTGTTACCATGGACACAGGTGGAGCACATGAGACAAGGTGGTTGTGTGCAAAAATACCTGCAAAAATATTTAGCTCTGTTCTTGGGCTTAGCATTAGGATGTCAAGGAACTGAGGTAAGAGAAAAACACAAGGAAGCAGAACAAGTGTCAGAGAGGCATGAGGCTGTGAACATGAATTGATCCAGCTGGAGGCTGATGGGGTAAAGAAGTTGATCTCCCCTTGGTGCCTGGTTGCTGGAGTTACAGGCTCTCAGGGCAGCATGCTCTCTTGTAATCCATTTTAAACAAAACTGTGGGTCTAATTCAAGCAGGCTGATTAAATTGTTTATATTGTTACACTAATTTATACTATTACACTAATTGCTGCTGGCTGCTTTGCCTGAGAGGCGCCGGGAGAGAGCACACAGCTGCTCATCTGGGCAGGCTGGTGACCTCTCACTGGAGCAGCACAGAACCATTGCAGGCAGAAATGCCTCATCTCATGCCAGCACACAGCTTTAGACAACAGGAAAAAGAGTTAATCACTAAATAATATCCAATTATTAATCACCATTATTATTGTTGTATTATCCAAAGGTCTATCAGTAAGAGCTCCCTGCTCCACTGGCCACTGATCCAAAGAGAGAAGTAGCCAATTGCTCCTGTAACCTGGAAGCCTCCCAGGGAGCATGGGCACAAACAGATAAAATGAACTGCAAATAAGATATTTATCTCTAATCCTTGTTTCAGAGAGGCGTAGGTGTCTGCAGAGATCAATCTGTGTAATACACTTGCATGAGAGATAATCGGCTGGTCTATTTTTAAAGGGAAGGTTTCTTTATGTTGCTTATTGAACCTACCTCTGTTTTAGTCAGGAGTACTTTGACTTTACAGGAGGCATAAAAGGGTTTATTTATGAAAAGAAAAGTTACTGGTTAGGAACAGATCAAAGATTTTTGACTCCAGATAACTTTCTCAGCATAAGTATTTTGTTCCAGGATATCCAACACATCCATACAATGCAAAACATCCAGATATGGACCAAATGAGTGGAAGGATATACTGGCACAGACAGCTCAATGTTAGTTCTCAATTCAGAGGGAAAATATTGCAGCCTTTGCTTTCATTACAGTATAAATCCAATTTGCTGTATTTGAAAAATAGGAAGATTAGGTATTATTGTGGATGAAGGATATATCATTTGTCAATTAAATCAATTGATATTAGAGGAGCAGAGAAATTATAAAGGACACCATTAATGTGAACTTTTCATGGACAATCATAATTAGCCATTTCCCTGGGCAAGAGAGGATGATAGGGCATCAGGTGTTGTGGAGCACTTTGGCAGCTGGGTTCTTCTTTCACAGCTACATGCAGCTTTGTGTTCCTTCAGCTTCTCAGCCTAAGAAGGATTGTGAGATGTGAGGTTTCTGCTATGGCTTTGTCAGGCTTTTTCATAGCTTTGAGAGTTTGTCTCAGATCTCTTATTTTTCAGATGTTTTCTTCATGTGCTGGTGCAGTTGCCCTGGTGAAGTGGCTTCTGTAGTCAGTTCTGCTGGGTCAGACAAAATGGCTTAAGTTTTTTTGTCTCTTTTTCAAATAATGAAGTAAGCAAACTGCAACGGATGAGCTTATTGTTGTGTCTAAATGCTGAAGAGGATGGTGGCTTTGGAAAATGCTGTTTATGGAGTGTATTGACAGAGATTTCAGACGCAGAATATCTTGGTTTGTTGCTTCCCAAACCTTGCAAGTTCTCTTGCTCCCAGTGTCAAGAAGGCTGCAGGCTTAGGCTTTTGTGGGTTTCTATTCAAAGAAATATGAGGAACATGGAATAAATCAATTTAATATGATCAGATGTAAAGACAAATTCTGCAGGACAGTCTCAACCCTCTGAGCAGCTCTGATGGGCACAAACCGGGGAAGAACACTTAGGATTTCAGGTGAGAAATTCATGCCACAGTGTCTCATAAAATCCCTGCTGCTGCACTGAAGGGAACCTGCCAAATCCTTCGTCTGCCTATACAGTATATAGAAAGCAGAGCAGTGTTTCCTTCCCAGGCTGTTTTTGTTTGTAGTTTGTTTATGGTGATGGCCATATCACGACATTTGTCCTGACAGAGTGATGTTTCTGTGCAACCCAAGTGCTAATCCGTGTTTTCAGCTTTCTCTAAATCCTAACAACAGGATGCTGTCAGGAGGCCACAGTGGGGCACGGCGATTTCATTTCATACTGCTTGTTTCTCTGTAAACCATATTTCAAGTAGAAAATGGATATATTTGATGCTCTGAGAATCATCAGGAAGGGAATGGAAAGGAGAAAATAGTTTATTTTGTAAGAAAATGCACAAAAACTGTTCTGAGCCCCATTTGTTATGAAGTTGATATAATATCCAATATCCTCAAAAACAGTGCTGTACATGCTCATAAACTGCTAATGATCAGTACTAAGCAATTAAAAATAAAATTTGGCAGGGAAAGGAAGTGTGAGAAAAAAGGAAAAAACCTTCTATTTTAACTATGCAAAATCAGTTTGAAAATTTCACCTATTTTGTAAGAGAAGCTAAATACTTTCTACACCACATAGTCAATTTCTTTCTTCCAAGAACTGAGGGAATAAAGTTTGGGGGTTTTTTTTCCTTCAACAAATTAGCCTACCCAAGTTTCTGCATATTTTGTTCAACTGCCTTAGAGCTGTATCTATATTGTATTCACAGTAAAGGACTACAGCAGGATCTCAGATCATTTCCTCACTGATTTGGTTGAAAGACACTTCAAAGCTATAATAAGGATAAGCAGGACAGAAATCTCAGGAGTCAGGCACAATCTTAGACCACCTAGGATGCAAGATGTTTCAAAAGTCAGATGCCTCATTTGTTCTTCATTAATGATTCTTTCTTCTGGTAGAACCCAGAGAACTGTAGCAGGTTCTGTGCACTATTACATAAAAGCTCCACAAATGCAAATGTATGGATAAGGAGTGAGTGAAGGCCCATGTGGGTTGATGTCCATACTGGAACACAGCACAGAAGGCACTGTCTGAGCCACATCATATACTAGCATAGAAACATCCATGGAAGAAAGTAAGTAGTTAGGGGAAAAAAGTCCTAGAACATTATTTTTCCTTTTTTTCTATCTCACTTTAGGAAGAGAGAAAGTTATAGGGCTGCAGAGAAGTTTTGGTTCAGTTTCTCTACCCGGAAGTCTCCAGGGTTTCCAGAAACAGTCACTCTCCTCTGCCACTTTTACCCCAGAAGGTCCCATGTTCAGTGTAACAGGATTCATATAACGTCACTATGTCCATGAGTCTCCCTTTTCTCGTCCAGAGGGGAAGGAATATATATGGATTATAAGGCCCATGTAAATTACATTGCATTCTTAGAATGATAAACCCAAGTTTCCCAAAGTCAGGCCATCTGCAGAAAACTGAACTGTTGCTCCTTTGTGTATAATGCATTATATTATTCATTATTATAATCAAGCACAGTTGTACTATGCTTTATAGGTCTCCTGCTTCATTAAGTCATAAAATCAACAAAGGTATTAGTACTTCATCTCTTCATTTTTCAATTTGTGACCCATTTACTGGTGATGATTCCAACCCTAGTGTGAAGGAAAAATTGCTACTAATTAATGGTCTTTCTGTGGTGCTGCTCCTAGTCCTGGATACAGATTCTTTTTTAGAATATTGGGTAAAGTGTTGCATGATCTTTTACAAATACAGAACCAATACAAAGAGTGTGTAAAGGAAATGTGTGCTTCCATGGTCGCCATCTAATGGGGATTTACAGGGCCCTTGTCTTAGGCTTTCAAATGTATGAACTGCAGTGATACCAGTAAGACAAGGGTTTTCAGACTTAGACAATCCAAAAAACAAGATAAACCCCCCCTGCTTCAAATCAGATTTTCTGTGTCATAATGAGAAACACAAAATTAGTGACTAATTGAGAAAAGAAAGTGGTTTCAGTGACTTACAAGGTGGAATTGACTCTGTTATGAAATATGGCAACAGCAAGACCTCCTGGTAAGGAGGGCCCAGGGTTTTATCCACAGCAGTAAACAATAAAACAAGATGTATAAAAGGCTCAGGGGAACAGAGAAGGAGCTGATATTTGTGATCCTGAGGAAGCTCTGAACCACTTTCAGGTATTAATTTTGTAAGCAAGAATCAATTAGTAAATCTTATTGTCACAAAGTGTTAGAGGAGTGACTTGGAATAAAGGCAAACACTCTTGAAATCAGCCTGGGGCAGCAGCTCCCTGAAGAAACATAAGGCAGGCTGGAAAAACAACACCCAAATAAGAACTAAAGTGCAAATAACCAACACATTACCCTTAGATTTAAAAGGAGTCTGTTTAAAACTGTCATATCGTAGATTTTTTTCATGGTATCAGGCTTGCTGGACTAAGAACTCCTTTTGTCTTTCTTTGTCACACACAACTTGGCATGACGGAAATGCTGCAGTATTCCATTCAGCATCCTAACAGAATAATCTGACTTGCAAAAAAAAAAAAAGGCATATACTATTTTTATCCTTAAGAAATTAATAAATCTACATTCTCTGAATTTTGCTACTGGGGTGTATTATTAGATTACTTTCAAATATTGAGGCTGAAACAAATATAAAAGGCTTGAAAGTTTTTCAGGGTGTGTCTAGAATTTCAGGCAATTTTTCAGTCATATTGAGGGCAATAGCTTGGTGTTTACCATTGTGAACACAATATTAATCCTTTACCTTCTTGTGGTTGTCTCTGAACTCAGTGTGTTTGAACTGTAACTGCTCAATGCCATAATTCATGTAACTGAGCAAAAAATGATATGTAGTAGTTGTTTTTTGAAAAAGAACAGCTCTCCCATCACCAGTTTTCTAGTGATTGAGTATCTCTATACTTTATTCTCCTTTATGTGAACTCAGCTAGAAAGTAACAGTTTTATGACTCTAGATTTATTTTAGCTTCATTGTTAGTAGTGAGACAAGAGAAGTCACTGTCCAAAGTCATAACATAGGAAAAGGAAGTGTAAGGGGAATACAAAAATCCAAGATTGTTCTGTGCTGTGAATTTGATTAAAGTATGAAAAACAAATTGCAGCTTTTTATCAAAAAGAAATTATATTTTTCTTATGATTTTTCTTCCCATTCACTCACATATTCTGTTAAAGTATAGACATTCTAAATTAATTATGGATTATTGTATTTACATGTTAAATTCATGGTATTACTTAGGCCTGTAGCAGTTTGCTATTAAATTGTACATGAAGTGGTAAATGGACACTCAATTCCATTAGATTTCTCCAGTGGTGATGTTATACTATGAAATGGAAATTATTTCTATAGCTGATGACATTAAATCTGGTGGTACAGATGAACACAGTAGATAGTTCTTCATTTTTCCAATATATCCAAACTTAAATACAAAAAAAGAGTAATCTTATCCATGATGAAAAACAGAAAGTATACGGCATAAGGCAGCAGCAAGAAGCTAGGGAGCTGAAAAGGTATTTCTGAAAAAGATGAGATGGTAGCAATCTGTGCAGGAGTGCACTTCCTCTACACAACAGTACAGAACAGCCTCAGCTAGGCAATAGTTTTCCAGGTGGGGCTGAGCCTGTCCTCTGCTGCAGTGAAAGACAACTTCACACAATTGGGTCCAGCCTCGTGTAATCCCCAGCTGCACTGACACTGTTCTTTCTTCCCTCTGCTGGTGGGTCTGGCCCCCAGAGATGGAGCCTTTCCTGGATGCATACCTGTGTAAAACCTCTGTGTGGCTCCCTTTTCAGGGTAAGTAACCCTAAGCTGGTGTGGAGGCCAGAGTGAGTCACCAGCAGCCTTGGCTTTGCCTTCTGTAATGTGCTTTAATATGCACATTTTGTATCTATGTGCTGCCATATATTAGAATAATGAACTGTCTTCAGCAAACTAAATTTTAACAAAGATTTTTAAAGTTTGGCTGTTGTTTCCCAATCTTTAAAGGCACAAATATTAGTAAAGCTATTACCTAGTTGTTTGGCACCATCTTCCCTGATGATTAATGTATGCAATGTTTCTGCCACAGGCACAGCAAAGCTTTCCAAGTAGCAGCAGGAGGTTGAAGCGAGATGCTAAAGAACATTTGTGCATGCAGCATTTAGTGACTATTTAGAAAAAAAAAAATCCATTTTTTCTTAAATTGCAGAAAGTCCACTAAGGAGGGGGCCAGGAAATAAATGAAAGTAAGGATCGATCAATCTTTGGTTGAGCTGGAGTACAATTATTCATTCCTCTGACAGGATCTCTCCTGTGCATTTACAGGACTGTGTTTTAGGATGGTAGGCATGCATTAAACATGAAAAAACCCCCAACTTAATTCTTTCTATAATGCATTCAGTTCAGGAAAAAATTAACTGCTTGCTTTTTTTCTTTTTTTTTTTAACAAAAGAGAGGCTGCATGGTGAGCATGAGAGGGAGGGAAAGGGTTGGGAAGCAAGATGTGGCCTATAGCTGGGATATGTGAGACAGAAGATCAGAACAGCAGCTTGGGAAGAGGTAGAAAAACCGTGCTACAGCCTCAGGACAAGAGCTGGGGACCAGTCTAATCATCACCTAATCTCCACTGGACTCCCCATCTTTGCATTCCTCGCACTGAGCAGTGAACAGTAAATAAGGAGGGACTGCAAGCAGCTGCTTGTGGCAAATCCTCACTGATACTGGCACTCAGGGAGTAGAGTATGAATTTAGAACAATGCACTGGAAATTCTAATAGTGCATTAAAAGTAATTGTTTCTGTTTCTTGACACACTACTGAAGAAATATGTGTACTCTAAACCACAGTAACAAAGGGAGCTTTCAAACCCAAGTACACATGCTCCAAAACAACAAGGCTCTCTAGTAGGTGCCTGGCTAGGTAATATGAAGGCACTCAAAGACATATTTTACTCAAGCCTTAAATGTGACATTACAAAGGAGCAAGAGTTTCATGATGCACACAGGCCTGAGGAAATTCACTGCTAGAGAACACCAACCTGTAGAATCACCACTTTATTACCTCCTCTCAACCCGCAAATGCAGCTCAAAAAAACCTGCCAACAACTGGTAATAACACAAACAAAAGGAATCCAGAAAGATAAATCTTCAACCACATCAGGCACAGGAAGCTTGCCAGTCTGTAAGACCAACAGATGATCATGGCAGAAAGGCAGTTTTCAGAGGAGCTAAAGTCACTGCAGAGAACCTAAATGAATCCTCTATTTTGTTTTGTAGCAGCCAGCCTCAGAACACCTGGAAAGGGCTGAGTCTCCCTGAACTCCTCCCCTCAGAATAACTCCACAAAATGTAACCACTGAGGGTGGCTTAGTAAGAAAGGGACTGCAGCAAGTGAAAAGCATCCCTCGGGAAAAATACATGAATCTGGGAAGAGCTTTATAATAAATGTACAGTTCCTGTACTCTGGGTTAAGCATATGTCCACAACTACAACTGCACAAAAAATTGTCATGGACAGGACCATGCTCTGGCCCAGTTTAACTGATCATAAAAGCTGTGTTAATACAAACATGCTGGGAATTAACACATCAGCTTTTTCCCTGTACGTTCAGGAGTTGCCAATGTAATTGGATGTTACTCAGTGGCTACCTGAGCTAACCTGGTGTCATGGTTTAAGTGTCAGGTACACAAAGTTTGATGTTTCTGTTGCTTTTTGCTGTGATCCCTCTTCTTTCTGTGATTGCTGTTTCCAGCCTGACCTGGCCTAGGAGCCACACCCCATCTACAAGATGCATCCCTTGCACACATCTGAAGCACACGGGGGGCTTCAGACAGGACTGGAGATCTGTTAACACTTCATGCTTGGAGGCTTCTCTGTGTAGGTTTCTTACTTCCCTTCTAAAGCAGGAGAGTTACATTTGGGGTCAGATAGTGCAAAATGAGCCAGCAGTGTAAGTCAGGTCCTTGTTGGCATGTTTGGATAGCTGTGTCTCCTGCTGGAAGTAGTTTCAGCTAGGCTTGAACTAGGACAAAAGTAAAACTGCTTCAACCACATGGAAAACTTCTTATCAGTAATTCTTTGATATTTTCTCTCCAGATGGCTTCTGCTTTAGGTCAAATAGACATAAGAGTCGAGCTACAGTTCTGTCCCCCAGGAAGAGAGGTGGTTGGGGGAGCTGTATTTTTGTGTGGGCCAGAAGCTGAGGAGTGACCAAGGCTTCTGTCCAGCTCTGTAGGAATAGGCCTTTATCAAGGAGCTGCAAGCTCCAAGTTTCCAGCACACGTGTGATACAAACAGGGGGTTTTAGCTTTCATGATTGGGAGCTGTGAGGACATTCACATCAACAGCCCCTTGTATTTTATTTCTGTTTGTTCACAAGCCTCTTAAAAGTGCCTGTGCTGGCAAACCTTTGGCAGCAGGGCTAAGGGAGCTGTGAGGCATCACAGCAGTGCCAGCACTGCAGCTCTGCCCTTCCCAGCACAGTGTGCTCTTCAGCTGCCAGGACACCTGTAAAGCCCAAGGCACCTGTGTCCAGAGGAGCAGCTGATAGTGCTGAAGGCTTTTGGCTCCTCTGAGTGGTACATAACAAAGAATGACAGCAATCTCACGTGCTGGATAGAAGCAGGCAGAAGTTGTTTGTGTCTTCATAAGGAAAAAGAAAATATTGTGTCTGAAATTCAGTGCAACTAATGCATATTTATGAGAGAATTTTTAAAATAGTGATTCTAAACAGCATAAAATTAAATTTATTACAATGAAATAACATGTTTTACTCTTCAAATTTTAGTGCTTGACCTTAATAAGCATTTCATTAAAAAGCATATTTAAAATGAGTATTTTCATGTAAATTACTCTGCTCCTTCAGAATTAGTCAATTGAAAAATGAGTTAATAGCAGATTTTTAGTCATAAAAATCAGGTTTGTAAAAAGACTTGATGAATAATGAATCTGTGGATCCCCTTTGTTACTCTACACTGAGAGCATTGAGTTAAAGTTAGCAAATCCATTTCAAATTGGAGATAAGCCTTGCCATACCCTTTTATTCGTACTTAATGATTAAGGTTGTGCAGTGTTATTAAAGGATTTCTCACTGATATGAACATTTCTTGTTAAGTTGGTGAACTTTTATGTTACCTTTGATAAGCGTTTACGCTTCTTTAGCTCACTCATATCCATATCAAGATTATTTTAGTAGAAAAAAGATCATTCATCAATGTGTAGATGTGAATAAATGAGGAATTCTTAATAGCAAGAAAAAGAAATCCCATAAATTCAATGGCATTCAATATCTTTTTGTGGCTCCTTGTACAAACATCATCCTTGGCAAACATCTCATATTAGAAATTTTTTTGCTCAGAGATATTTGGGGTTCCTTTGGCAGAATAGTTTTCCATTAATATTAAAAATCTGATAGTAGAGACCAACTCTGTTTTGCAGAACTAATGCAAACTTTTTAATAAGCTTTTTATGGCATTATCTTCAATATAAAATAGCAATAGAAAAAGCTTTACCAGTCTGACTGTTTCAAGATGACACAGAGGAACTGAACATCAATTCTAAATGTAGGCATATGATGAAGGATCCAGTTTGCTTTCTTGTCTAGATTTATTGTGACTCTGATTCATGTTATACCTTCAGTGTTTCTCATTTTAAATAATGAATACAGCAGTATTTTCAACCTAGTTCAAAATTTAACTCGAAATTTCAAAAGTCCATGCTGAGACTTTCTGACCTTTCACAGTAAAAACAATTGAAAAGTTTCAGGAGAGTATAGTGCACCGTGAAGGTGCTGCACTAATGGAAACCACTGTTGTAGGGCTTCCAGGACAAACATCTTGGCTTTGCTCTTACACACATAGGTAAGTCCAACATTCAGCTTTACTCGGACTCTCAAAATGAACTCAGCAGCTAAATTTGATTGTATTTTATTTCCAGCTGAAATTGTGCAATGCCATTAGAAAAGGGATTTCTACCTAGTTGAAAAAAAAACAAACAAACAAAAAAAAACAAACAAAAAAAAACCAAAAAAAAAACCCCAAACCTAAAATAAATTACTTGAAGTGAGACCAGAAAATGGATATATTTAAGAAGTTTAGCAAAATTAGTCAGGGATGAATCAGCCACAACTGACTGATGTAGTTGTAAGAAAGATCTGCTGTTCCAGCTATGACACAGAAAGACAAAAGTTCCACAATAAAACTAAGCTATTAGAAGTGAAAATAATGATTTAAAAAGCAGAATGAAAAGTACTTTCCATAGAAAATTATACTAGAATGTATTTCCAGAAGCAGTTTCCAAATGCAGCTACTGAATTGAGACAATTTTGTATCATAAAAAAATTTGAAATTCATACAGTTTCTGATGGCCACAGAAAAACTGAAGATGTAGGACAAAGCTATTGTTTGTGTAGTCTGGGTTGCTGGGATGGGAGCAACACTTTCTGCAACTGTGCCATTTCAGCTGTGCAAGTGCAAGGCCTGCATGCCTCACATCCAAAGTGTGGAAATCACTCTTATCATTGGCATACACATACTTGCTAGAGCACAACTGTCTTGTGGAAACATATTATCACTGGAGGACATTTATTATTTCTTAATAAAATTGAAATGCCAGTACATTCCAGAGGCTTTCTTGCAGAATCATCTTGATTTATCATCAATCTTTTCAAATTTTCTTGTCTGCGGTCGAAAATAATCTAAGTCTGGTCATTGATCCTCTTTATATGATGTTGGCTGACATCAGCAGTTGGATAGTCAAAACAATGCCATAAATAAACTTGAATTATTTTTAGATATGAAAATAACAGTAGTTAGAGATCAGGACTGATGCTGCAAATGAACTTGGGTTATTTTAATGTATACTGGAAATAGATACAGAAAATGAAAACAGCTAGGGAGGATGCTGTGACAAGAGCCCTGCTCAGCAGTAGCTCTGTTTTATTATACCTGAACTGTAAAGTACAGAGGGAAAATAAACAGCTTATCTGAATAATTACTGAGCCATTTGGAGTGAGCCTGCCTCTCTCCTTATTTCCCTTTCTGGATTTGGGGGCTCCCATGTGTCTGATGCTCACTAAAAAGAATGAAACACAACTAATAGGTTTGGTCCAGAGGACTGAGAGCTTTTTCCAGTTAGGGAGCTCCCACACAGATATGTGATGGCAACCCACTGTTGCAGCTTGTCTGCTCCTCTTCTATTGAAATAAAATACTTCTAGCTGTCATTTTTCCAACTTTTTTTTTTTTTTTTTTTTTTTTTTTAGTCTTCAATGTATCTTGTTTAACTGTTTGTACTGGATTTTAAGCTGCTGGAGGAGAAGGGGCAGCAATCACTTGTAGCTCTGGGACAGAAGGCTTTCTCACTCAACCCAGACTGATCAGCTGCTCACCATGTCAGTACATGTCTGCAGGGTCTATCATTTATTTCAGTAGCTATGGAAGTCAGTGACCTTTAATGTTGTAGTTACTATTTCTCTGCTGGTTATATTTTAAATTACACCTTTAACTATGTTGTTCCTCGTGCTCTGGAACTGAGGAGGAGGAAAAGAGGGGACAGCAGGGACATTAGTGGCAATAGGCCATGAGCTCTGAGGCTGCCACACAGCCAACCCTGACAGCTCTGCAGCTGCACAACCTGGCACCAGGGCTGGCTTGGATCTGCTGGGAGCAGCCCTGAGCCCAGGGCAGCCTTGGAAGACCTCCCAAGAGGAGCTGAGTCCTGGTTTATGAGTAGCTTTCATATAGGAACTTCTCTAACTCTGCTGGAAGTCTAGATTTTTCCAATAATGTTAGTACCTTTAGCATTATAATCTGATTTATTTCATTAAGCACAGGCTGTATGATATTAGACTCTTTAACATGTAACAATCCTGTTTATTTAGGATGTGCTGATAAATAGTGCCAATTATCCTGCTGTAACTCATGACAACCCTTCTGGGAATGAGATCTCTCTAAACACCTGCTGCAGTGTATGGCTCTTGTCTCAGTGCTGATTTCAAGAGATTTAATGAAAGGTAGATGCTGAACCTCAGAAACATAGGAAAAGTTTGGCGATACTTTACTTTGAAAAGACAGATAATATGAAGGAACAACAATACAGTTTATTTTGGTGATATCTGAAGGAAGAATGTTCATACAAAATACTTTTTACAGAGCATTGTGTATTTTTACCACAATTGTGTGAACTGCTAAAATTAAACCTCAGCTCTGAGTGTTGTCTAAACAGTTTGAAACCTTTTCTGTTTCCATAGGAAATAACAGGTTTTTTTCTACTTACTTTAATTTTCAAACCATAAAGAAAGTTACTAAAATGCCTTTTGATCTGTAAAATTTTTAATGCTCACATTGACATTTTACAGCAAAATGGAAAGAGAGTTTTCAGCCATTAGGATTTTTGCCTTTGTTTTGGATTTTTTTTTAACATTAGGTGAACAGAAATCGGTAAGTAAAAGGGAGAAGTAAGAATGGAGAAGTATGGTTGGAATATTAGGAACCACTGCAGATGCTAATTTTGAGATATTGTCATTCCTCACAGTAGTTGAGGCAAATAGCACATTTAATGATCTCAGTCTAATCTTGCTTACTGTGGCAATGGAACTTCAAAACCCAAATTTTTTTTTTTTTTTTTTTTAATATAGCTGTTGAAGGAAAAGCTAAAACTAAATTAGCAATTAAATTTAACAAGTTTCAGAAGCTGGCCACCCTCATTGTCTTAGTTCTGTGTGGTTCATGTTTAGTTACAGTTTCTGTTGTTTTTTTTTCTCTCCCATTTCATCTGGAGATGAAAAGTCTAAGAATTTATTCAGTTATGATTGCCATTATTTGTGATGACAATAAAAGAAGATTATAAAAAGTAGGAAATAACAAAGAAATGCAATTTGGCATTGGTGACTGGACAAATATGACAAAAGTCATATTAAAAATTTAGAACTAAAGATAATGGTGGGTTTTTTGTTTTTTTTTAATTGAGTTGAAAAAACTGGATTTGATGAAAGCCAAGTGGCAGAACTATCATATTCCATATTCTAGGGATTTTTTATGCCACCTTTCTCTGAAGGTAAAATGATAAAGTTAAAAAAGATGTAATCTCCAGTGACAAGGAAACAAGGCTTCAGAGCTTGTGTTGCTGCTGCTTTTTATATAAGGACTTTTCTTGCAATTTACTTATGGTTTTAAACATTTTTACTATGTCTGTTGCTATCTGTCTACTCATCTCATACCTGTAAATTGTAAATAAATTCTGAAAAGGTTGAACCACAACATAGTTCCACTCTTCCAGTGAGTGGAGAACATCTTCTGTATAGTGGCAGGCGATTGAGCCTATGAGACATCTGGAATATAATCAGTGTTCTCTGAAGATTTACAATCCAACACTGCCTCACTCAAGTTTCTCATGATACACATTTTTCCTGTAAAAAAAAAAAGTTGCATTAAAAAAAAAAAGAAAAAGAAAAAATAGAATGGAGAGCCCACAGGGTGGTTTTCGGTGGGAGGGACACGTTTGAACCAGAAATCATGAAGGTTTTTGTAAGACCCACTCAGCATATAACAACAGGTCCCAGGAGGGAATGCTGTTCATGGAAGTGAAGTACTCTGGATGTAGCTGTTTAATAGGAAGAGAGATTTAGCTGATACTATTTTTAAAGTGCTTGTGTATGTTGAAGACTGGAGGAAAGGTGATGGGCACATCATACAAATCTTTGAATTTCACAACAAAGAAAGAAATATTACTCATTGTATTTGAACTCAATCACCTGCCTTAAATGTGAAATAAATGGAGTACTTTTTTCTTTTTGGTTTGATATATGTTATCCATGGTAATGCTAAGGATGGGGATGAAGCGAAAATTGTGAATTGTCACATAAGAGCTGATTGTGTGGTAACTCTGGCACAACTAAAAGACAGAAAAGCTTGAGGATGAGGGTTTAAATTTTTTGTACCTATCCTTTCACTATCCTATAATTTGTCTCTTATTGCTACTGCAGTTTAGCCCCACAGTTTAGCCCCTCATGCCACCTTCCCAAGCAGCAGGTCAGACTGAGGGTGCTGAGAGGCTGTCAGGAGGTTTGTACTAAAATAAAAAGTCTACTTAAAAAAAAAAAAAGAAAAAAAAAAAAAAAAAAAGAAAAGAAATCTCTAGCATTTCTCCAAGCTTCTGTATGATAGCAGTAAGTGAGATTGATTAATTGGGATGTCTTAGATAGTTTTCTCCTCAAAGGGCTTTTGATACAAAGCTTCTGGATGAGAAACTGAATAAATAAATGGCTGAATTTTATCCATCGGTTTCTCTAGAAGTTTTAATATGTGATCTTCCCTGGTGTACTATTTGCTGAATCCTACTAACTGTTTAATCCATAGTTTTATGACTGGACATGGAGGTTAATTTTATTTTATGATTTTATTCTTGATTAGAGTTTCAGTCATCCAAAATTTGATTCAGCTTAACTGTTGAGTAGCAAGTCAAGGAAGTGAATAGTTCCCTATGAGCTCATTGCCTAAGACTTGTTCAAATAAATCATTTGGTAATTATTTATGACTTAGTTATTCCTTTTCAAGACAGGTCAAAATCACTAATATTTATTTGAGAGTCTCAAATGAAAAAAACCCCCATATTTAAGAATCTAAAGAAGAAAAAAAGTATGTGCAGTTACAGGGAATGATTGTTTTATTTCAGTCTTGTTTCTTTGATAAGCATGGACCTTCAATTCTTCATTCCTATGAACATTAAAGATAAGATCTTCTAAGGGCTTAAAGTGAATGTCTAAAAATTTCAAGAATGTATAATGATTTCCAAAGTATTTAAATTCATTATTAGCAGAGGAAAGTGCCTCATGCCTTTGTGATTATAATAGGGATTTGAATATAAAATTTTTCTGAGTTTCCAGGCTTGTTTTATACCATAATATGTTTAATAAATTTGGCTAATTTTTTAATTCCTTTGAAATTAGCTTCTTAAATGAGGATCTTTTCCAGATCCTTAACTTCTAGGTTACAGTACTAAAAGACAATGGAAAATTTGACTTTTATCACTTTGACACACAAAAACTCCATTGACAGAGTGTTTTAGAACATTAAGAAATTTATTAAGGAGATTAAATTATCGCCTCCAGTAACTGCTAAGGATAACAATACTCTTTTGCCCCGCAGTTCCAAAAGCACATATTTGAGTCTCCCTGGGCACTGTGAAAGTGCTCACTGCTATCTTTTAATTGTATTTTTGGAATAGTTACACTATGGGGTGATCATTCTCTGCAATTTTACTTTAAATCTTCCAAAGCTCTCATTTCACTTCAATGAACATTTTCTTATTATATTATTACAGAAAAAAAAAAAAAAAAAAAAAAAGGATAATATAGATAATTTAGCAAACCAAAACTTTAACTTCTTAACATTGGAATAATTCACTTTTAGTTATTGAAATACTATCTGCCTTATTGATGCTTCAGGCAAAACATGTAATAGCTGTGCTATAAACAAAAAAGGAGTATTAAATTTGTGATAGACTTCAATCACACTGACTCCATTGGTAATCCCAGTGGGTTTTAGTAGGATCAGACAGAGACTGAGTATTTGATGAGTAAAAGCTGGGCAGAAGGTTCATTGAATGTACCCTTCTAGTCATTCTTTGTAGATTAATTCCTAGAGTTTCTTCTCTGGCAATACTCAGTTCTCTTGCAGAATGGAACAGTGGAAGATAGGAGACAATTCTGTGAAAAACATTTCTGATCCAAAGCATGGGCTAAGTATTTTTATATCCCAAAAGTCATATTAAAAAATTAGAACTAAGGATAATGGTGGGTTTTGTTTTTTGGTTTTTTTAAATTGAGTTGAAAAAACTGGATTTGATGAAAGCCAAGTGGCAGAAAATGTTTAGAGGTCTGCATTTGGCTTACATAAACCATGTCATTGTTAATGCCAGTGCAAACTGCTGCAGTTTACAGGTGAGTCACTCAAATTAATGCTGAGGCTGTGACTGATTGCAGAAAATTTGAGGTCTTACCAGCAATTACTGTGTAGAAGGTAATATTTCCACCCAACTGAATGCTCTGCTTCCATTTCCCTATCTGTAAGGTGAAGCTTCCTACAAAAGTTTCTTTTGACTTATGAAATTGGCAGAATTTTTCTGTAGGTCTTTGCCTGCTTTTCTGTTGTTCTGTTATCTCTTTGTCTCCCATAAATTTGTGCCATTGGCCAACCAATAAGGAATATGATAGGAACACGGGGCTATAGTTGATAAAAGTAGAGATCTCAGAGCCACAAAGACACAAATTGGCTCCAAAGGGACCCCTGGAGCTCCTCTAGTCCAGCCCGCTGCTAAACCAGATTCACCTAGGGCACTTTGCACAGAATCACATCTGGGCGGCTTTTGAGTATCTCCAGAGGACACTCCACAGTCTCTCTGGGCAGTCTGTTCTAGTGTCCTGTCACCCTCAAAGGAAAGAGGTTTTCCTCATATTCAGATGGAACTTCCTGTGTTCAGTTTGTGTCCATTGTCCCTTGTTCTGTTGTTGGGATACTTTAGTCCTACTTGGTCACTCAGAAAAAAAAGTAATTCATAGTGACTCTCAGAGAATATTTTTTCTGCAGATAAAAGATTTCATGTTCCCCCATTATGTCATTTGTCTGTAATGATTAGAGATTGGCTTATGGGTGAGGAATAGAACTTAATATCCCTATCAAAGTTGTTATTATTCATTACATTTTTTTCCTATGACATCCAGACTGAGTGGCAAGAAAAGGCACAGCATGGAAAAAGATCTTACACTGAAAGCAGAAATCTAAAGGCAGCAGAAGAATGATACTGCTATATATATACATCAGGCTAGGAAAAAAGGTGAGCTGGAAGAGTTTAAAGTTTCCTTGCCTTTCTGCATCAAGACTAGTATTTCTTATAACCAATCTTTCCTTTATTCACAGCTGCACTCTGCAGAAAATGAGAGGTGGATTTATTTCTACACATTAGAAATTTACTGAGGTAAATAAGAAAAAATCATATGATGAATTCTGATAATAATGGATGTTTAGATTAAAAAAAATTACTTACATTAACACCAACACAATATACCAGTAGAGTATTACATTCTATTTTTCTATTAAAAAGGGGCACTTTCTTCATATCATGACATTTACGGCATGCTTTGTCATTTCCAAATGCTACAGTTTGTGTAGCTGAATTCCTTGGTGTAGCATTACTGCACCCATGCCATCTTCTTTTTCGACTGTAGCCTCCCATGACAGATTTTCAAAGAGATTTCATCTATGCCTCCATCAACAGACATAAATATTTACCTTTAATATTAAGTCTAAATTGAGGATGCATTTCTTCTTTCACTCTGAATTCAGCAGGGTAAAAATGACAGGCTGATATTCCACCTACAATTTGTCAGTTTGTAAAGGCAACACCTTTCCTGAGGGGTCTGGTTTCCCTCTTGACACAGTTTTGCCTACCTGTGTGCCAGGCTCCTTTTGTGATAAGCGCCTTGCAGATTTTGGAGAAAAGCAGCCACCATTCCCCAAGACACCTGATGAGCTAATTGCAGTGCTGAGAGAGACCAGCTAACTCCTTCAAAATGCCTAACAAATGAGTGAAGAGTAATGTAGCTGCATTTTAAAAGGGGCTGGGGACTTCCAGTGTGCTTCTGCCCCATGGGCATTACAATTTACAGCATGCAAGCTAGAGTCTGAGGGAGTCTTTCAGTGGTCTCAGCAGGGTCTGATGGGGATGTGATGAGTCTCTCAAGCACTCAGACCTCTCTGGTTGATGGTTTCTGTCTATGGAGCAGTGGGAAATGGCTCAAAATCTTTAAAGAATATATTTGAAGAGAAGTAGCAGCAGGTGGCATGTGAGGGTGAGGGTCCCTGCTGTTGGAGAAGTGGATGAAGCAAGGGGAGAAAGATCTCTGTTACACTCCTTGCCAGTTCCTGTCCTTTCTGCTCAAGCTTCTTTTATAGAGCGAGGGTGCTGGGACATTGCACACAGCAAATTTTGTAGGGCTATTGGAAATGTCAGTCCACTAAGTTCTCCTGCTTGTCATTGGGAAAAGTAAATTAGGAGAAAAGTTCTTTCTCTCAGGTAATAAAACTTTGATTAAAGCTGGGGCAATGATCACATACTTTCAACCCAGTCAAACATTTCCAGTAAGTGCTACTCATTCAAAAATCTTTAAGGGAGAAATCATTTCTCTGGTCTCTTATCTGAAGTATTTCTCAAAGGCTTGCATGTCTCAAAGACAACGTTTGTCTTGCTCTTGCAGTGGTTGTTATTAATAGCAAAAATAGCTTTGACTCCAGTGATGTAAAATTAATCTTTAGAATTTCTTTCATCAAAACTTTCAAGATTTATATATTACAGATTTCTGTAGTGATTCCTCAACAAATTGATACCAGCAAAAATTTCACAGCACTGGGGAGAGAGAAAAGCAGATAACAAGAAAGACTAAATATTACAGTCTTTAGTACATAGCCTTCTCTCTGAGATAAACACAAATTCTTAATTCAAAACAGCAGAATTTGGCCTCATGGCACAAACTGCTTTCTGACTCTTCTGAGAGAGCAGTGAAATGAGAAATCCAGTTTATATCTGCTATCTGCCTTTAAAGTGGGCTGCAATTGCCCTTGGCTATACAGATTAGAGCTCAAAAATGGAAAAAAAGGCCTGTGTCCCACTTTCAAATTGTTGACATCTTGTACTGACAAAGAAAAAAGGTTTGAAAGGAGACCCAAAATAAATTAGAGACTTGGAGGAAGAGACAAGGCCAGAAAATACGTAGCAGTTGAAGGGGTGGCAGGCTGGAAGTTTGTGTGAAACTAGAAAAAGTAGAGACAAAAGTGTTTGGAAGATCCAAAGGTCATCGGAGTCCCAGAATAAAATTGAGTCTGAGCAGAGGTGGGAGACAATAGTGGACCAGAGACAGGAAAAAAATAGAGGCCAAAAGTGGCCTCAAAAGTCAGAATGCTGGAAATAAACCTGTTACACACTGTAACTGGACATCACACTGTTAATTCCACCCAAAGAATAAATATTTTTTACTAATGCAATGTTGCTGCCATTTCATACAGGTCCCACTGATCCCTGTCTATTAAAAGAATAACAGGCTCTTGAGAGGCCAGAGGAGATAGAATGAGAGACAAACACGAGGGTATCTCAGGTAAGCGGGGGATCAGAATGTCCCACGTGTGTGTGAAGAGGATGAGAGAACAGGTTGTTTCAGGAGAGCATGCAGAGTTGTCATGATATCTTCCTGTCTGAATTAGTAAGCCTCAGAGCCCTGTGCTGAAGGAAGGATGCAGATTTTCCAAATTTAGAAGTCTGTAGAGAGCACATTTTCTTCTTGATGCTTTCCTGTGACAGTCAATTCCAGCTGACAGCAGGAAGAAAAGATGTGTGCTGAATAAACCTTATTATTTCAAAAGTTTTATCTTTTAATGTGCAATGCCTGAATTTCTGGGAAAAAAACCCCAAACAACAAAGACCCAAAAACCCAAATCAAACAAGTTTATAATAAACTGCAAAATTTTAATGTTTTGCAAGAAATGATGTAATACAAAAACATTCCAAACCTTTTGTGTTACAAAGAAAAGTGTAGAAATTTATTTTATTTTAGAGAATTGAAGATGGACTAATCAGCTTCTGGTTGTATTACGCTGCTTTTGCTTATGAACTTTTATTTTCCATTATATATGGGACACACAAAATGGTTTTTTGGACATTTTTAAAGGATGAATACTGAACCTCTCAGCTTGACCAGAATTGCCACTTCTACTCAAACAAAATACAGCCAAAAAAAAGGAAAAAGAAATAACAGTGACAATTTAAAACAATTTCCAAGCCATCTTTTGTGTTCAAATCAAAAGTGGATCAGTGTATCCTTATTTAAAATGTGCTAATAATATGGCAGGCTGCAAGTAAAAATAGCCCTTATCCTATGACCAATGTGTATTTGTATCCTATTAACCTATTTCCTTAAGCCTCAGGAAACCAAGGGATAGAAATATTGCTCACTTCTTTAAACACGTAAGCTGTCCACTTGGGCAAAAATAGTACATCCATCTAAGCCCATAAAAGTGACAACATAGGTCAATGAGCCAACCATCTGAAGAGTGGCTGGACAAACCCTTAGGAAACTGAAAACTCCTTAAAAGATTTTTCTGGGACAATTGTGAACAGCAAGTACATTTATGGAGACTTTTAAGCAATTTATAAAGAGAAGAAATGATAAAGTTCTCAACACAGTCAGTGCTAAGCTGTTTTGACTGGCCCTGTCCTTGAAGCCAGACCCTTGCAGAGAATGCTGCTGTGAAGCATGCAAAGCAACCTTGAAATGCAGGAATGAGTAGAGGGTCACATCCTGGAAGCACATGTTTCATGTTTCTGATGTTGAAACTTGACTAGTCAAGAGGCTTGAGTACCGAGGGGCACTGGGGCACCTTGAAAACTGGCTTTGCTTTATACACAAACTTCAAGAGTATAAAAGACTTTTCAAATAGTGTCATTGTTATTGAACTCACAGTCAGATGCTGTGCTGATTATAGTCATAATAAATCTCAGCTGTGCAGAGCTCAGATCAAGATTGAGTATCACGTTGCCATGTATTTTAACTGGAATAGGAGAGCAGTGAAGAGGAAAGAAGACTCATTGGAACCACTGTATTTCTCTTTAATATATATTGTCTTGCACTATTCTATAAAAACCTCACAAAGGGCTAACTAGCTCTAAACCACCTTGGATTAGCAGTATATTCTCTGCTCTCCAAACTTAGAGGTTCTCCTCCTGAAGCTGTTACAGCTCCAGTCTTATTGCAGCTAAAGCAAAGATTGCAGCACTTTTTTTATTGCAAAAATATTCTTCATTGCACACATGACTGCCAACTGCTACTGGAAAATATTGCCCCAATGGTAAATATTTAACTCCATTTTATCTCACTTAGATTTTACTCATTAAGATTCTACTCTGATGTTAACAAAAGTCAACAACTGCTTATGTTTAATAGTTTACATAATTGTAGGGAACAGAGATGGATGGAGCTTATTTTTGTTAGTTTGTTCCTTTCCACTATTTTGAAGAGATTGAAATTCAATGTGCTGCTGGATGTCTATTGTTCCTGGGTTGTGATAAAATACAAACTGCCTCAAACGGAACATTTTCATGAGAAATCGATGAAAACTATGCATCAGATGTACCAATAACAAAACCAAATTAATGGAGTACTTCAAGTATTGGCGGAACCTTTGGAGATATAAAATTATAAGAGTTTTGTTTGGTAGCATGAAATTCTCTTTGCCTCCAGGTTAGCTTGAGTGATGCTTCAGAGCCTCCTAACTGAGATCTTTCTGTGCTCAAAAGCCATTAATGTAAGTGTTACAGTGACATTTCCCGTGTGAATTGGCTGCTGTGGGGAAGGTTGGATCCTGAATCAACACCATCAGCTGTTCCCTTGACCAGCCAAAGACAGACACTGATAGAATGACTTTAACCCTTCCCTGTCTCCTCTTCTATCATTTCCATAAAGCACTAGCCATTCCTCTAGCAATTGAAGGGTATATAATAGCAATTTTACTGGAATATAAAGAGAGATGTAGCACTTGAATTGTCACACGAGGCACAAACATTTGCTGTAAGACCACTGACCTTTATGTTACTTTACTGTATGGCCTTTTACTGAAGTTAACCTTACTGAAGAGAAATAACTTGAGTACCTAGCTTCAGTTAATTGCCTAGTGAAAAGAAGAGCTAATAAATTGCCCCATTCCAAGTCTGGGCATTGCAAGAAAATCTGCTTGTTACATATCTTGAAATATTCAGTTGGCAGAAGTGGTACCCCTGACCTTAAACAGATTTCCAGCCTTGAAAAAATTGTGTTTAAAATTACATACCTAATGGCAAAGCTTGCAAACAAGGAAAGATAGACTAGATTAGACCTTTGCTGATACAATACCTTATTTTGGTAGCTGTCTTTCCCTTGAATTCAGTCAAAAGGTGTTGATCATAATAAATAGCTGTAAATAGCTGTAATTGCATCCTTGATGCTCTATTCCACTCTATGTCAGTTGTATATTTCTATGCAGCTCAAAGATCTGTAGAAGTTTTCAGGCCTGAATGTAGTTCTGCAGTTCATTTCTTTATGAGTTTTCTTCTTTTGGGAAAATGAAATCCAGTAGAAGACACCGTACCAAAAATAAAGATCTTTTCTCATTTTGGTCCTAATCCATGGATTTTATTTCATAGCAATTTGTAAATGCTACAGTTTAAACTATTCATTTGCTTTTCCTACTATTTTGACTCTCAAAACCAGTCAAATATAAATGAGCTTAAAACAACACCATCCAATACATTAAACCCCAGAATAATGGAAACGGAAGCACATTTCTAGCTATCATTCCTCATGGATTCTAGCTATCATTCCTTAGTTGAATATGAATATATCCATAGTTTGATAATGCAGATCTTTATGATTTTTTTAAGTCACTGGTCTTTTTCTGAATTAATTAATTCCAAAACATTAATATTCCACCTGCAGAGATACTATTAAGCTATCATACAGCTTCAAGAAAATATGAAGGGTTTTGCTACAGCTTTCTGAATAAGGATTTCTGAATTTATGCCAATATATTTAATATATATTAATATATATTTAATATATTCTCTACTGAAAAGTAGCACTAGGAAAATATAGAGCAAGAAACACATGGAGCTATACATAAAGGGAATATATAATGTTGATGTAATCTTCAGGGGTTCACTGTAAATTGTTTTGAGGATGTGTATATGTATCTCTATTATCCAGATGTTGTTATATTTAAATGCAGTTCAATGTAAGTCTGATGAGGAGGAGGAATTTCCAGCAGGATCTGTCTTATTTGAATGAAATATCATTGCTGCTATCGATTTGTTGGTTTGAGGGTTTTTTTAACAGGTAATACTGTTAGGAACTCCGCACTGGAGACAGTGGGGTAAATCTGCATCTTTGTAAAACATCATGCTGAACTCACCTCATCTGAATTCCTGCAGCAGCAAATAGTCCAAGGTTGATGCTGTGTTCTCTGTGTCTGTTCCTGAGCCTTGTTATCCAAGTCACTTCCCCAGCAAATTCTGGTTAATTCGGGGTAAGTGGTTTCCATTGCAGGGGCTGATAGAAATGGAGCTCGTGCCTTTATCCAAACACAGGGTGTGCTCAGGGCCTGCACTGGGGCCATACATCTGTGCCCTTCTGCATACAGGGCAAATATAGCATTTACTGGGCATCTAGACACTGCAATAAGGACATGATACCAAAACCAAAGAACACCTAATCAGATGCAAACACCATTTCTTTGCCTGCCCCTTACTCTTCTAAGTAAGAAAAAATGTAACAAAATAATAAATTATTCCAGGTTCCAAAACTCAGTGATGATAAGAAGACTGTGACATTTTCAAACAGGACTTCAGTGAACCTGTACTGTTAGTGGAGTTTTGACAAGCCCGAGAGTAAATTCCTTTGATTTAGAACAGCTTTTTTCAACTTTTAAGGAGTAAAGGATAGCAATTCATAGCAGGCTGCAGACAAGTCATGATATCTAGAATAATAAATTTTTAAAAAAGTGCTAAGAATCTGAACAATATTTGCCTGCACACTGCCAAAGGCCTTTTGAAAACACTCAGTTCATCAAAGCTAATTTTGTCTGGTAACATAAAATACTGCAAAACTATTTAAGCAGATTATTAGTTTCAAATTTACAGAAAAATCAAAGATGCCTATGATTATTTTGATAAATAATCTTATAGAACTCTTATTCCAGGTTATTATCATATTTGCAGTTTAAATTAACTTCTGTTGTCCTATGTCTTTCACAAGTTTTACGCTGTGGGTGTTATTGACATTGAGTTAACTCAAATATTTCCACAAGAGATAATAGTACAAGACCTGAGAGTTTCCTTATGCATAATGCAATTTGTTTTATATGGACAGATTAAGGGCCTGATTCATCCAGGGATTTAAACACAGGAGTAGGCTCATTTGAAGCCAGCAAGACTATCTAAACTAAGAAAACAAAGCAATGTACTTAATACCTGGCATTGAGACTAAAATAGGAATCCAGAAATAAATCTGTAACTGCAGCTCTCTAAAACTGTTTGCTAAATCATCAAAAATTGTTTTAATTAGGAATTGACATGTTATTTGAAGCTGAGGATTTGCCTTTTTTTTCTTTTTTTGTAGTTTGTACAGTTTTTGATATGCATATTTTAAAAAGCAAATCAAAATCAAGTTTTAGGTAGAGGAAATGCCAGCTCAGCATCTGTCTCCCTGTGCCAACTGCACAGAGCCAAGGGTAAGGGCAACGTAAAGACCATGGAGAAGAATTTGAGCAGCAGAATGTACAGTCTCTATTTAATCCCTTTTTCTACAAAATTGCAGATTACATTTGGGGCTAAATTTTCCAAATATTATTTGTTCTTTTCCTCAGATTTCCTAGAATTGACAAGCTATTGAACAAAAAGGATCACTCTTGCTAAAAAATGGTATGTTAGTAAAAAGAGATGCCATAACAGTAGAATAGATTTAGAGAACTTAATTTCTTGGTTTTACTCTGATAAAAATTTAAAAAAAAATTCCAAACCATAAGTCTAACTGAAACTCTACTAGAAGTCAGACTTAGTTTTAAACTTTCTTTTTTTAACAGCCTCCCTTAGAGTGTGTCTGCTCTGGGGAACTGGAGAATAATAGCATGAACCTCTAGTGTTTGCACAGTGCAATTCAAGCTCTTGTGGACATGGATGAACCCACTTGGACACCAGGGACCCTTCATGAAAGACAAAGGAAGCTGCTCATGAGATTCATGCAGAATAACTGATGTATGCTTTTTATTCAATTCACAGTTTATTTACATTTATTATCCTTTATGACAATGCTTGTCTACGTGCATCAACAGTTCCCATGATGGTACAGTGGGAGGCATAATTCCCCTTTGTTTGAGATGCGGATTTCTTTGGAAAAAAACCACAAACACAGGACAATGAAAAAGAGCTACTCCTTCCAGCACATCATGAGGGAATACAGCAGAATCTAATGGAATATTCAACTCAGCAGTGTGAATGCACTATTAGAGTCACTCTAAGGGTGCAGCTGTCAGGATGCATTGATACTAATTTTCCAGGGATTTAAAACTTTCTTGTCATTGACACAGCACCAAAGCAACCTGAAAATTCACTAAGTAGCAGAGTTATCTGTAAAGCCACGTAAAGGCTTTCAATACCTCTTCTACATCTACTTATTGCTTCTAAGGCTCTCTGTTAATTTCAATACTTGCTGTGGCTTCCTCTGTCTTGAGGAAGCAGCTCTGGAATTGTCATTGACTTTCTCTAGAAAGCTGGTTGTTTCCAAGACACAAAATCCCATTTAAAAGTAATGAGCCATCCTCTGAAACAATGAATATTAGTAAAATTTCATAGAATTTTTACTGCATTAAATGTTAGGCAACCAAAAATATAGTTCTAAATCACATAAAATGATCACAGAGGAACTGAACAAACATTTGAAGTCTCTCAGGCATTTGGGATCCACCAAGTGAATATTCTATTTCTGTGACACCTGTGAATTCTTTTTTAGGTATATATGAGTATTTTTACGTACAATGAAATTCAGTGATTTCAGTTTTATATGGTTCTACAAATACTGCTATTTTATTCTTTAGATTTACTGGTAGTTTTGGAAGAAAATTATCCAGGAACTGAAAATAACAGAGAGTCAAATCAGCCAACACACTGATCAAATCTGTAGATATAGCAAAGTACCCCTGTAACTTTTCATTAATTTACTAAGGAAATTTGTGAGCAGTATTAAAGCATATGGCAGAACATGTGGCCATCAGGCTCCACCATATGGCTGAGCCATGACTTTGCCCTATTAGCCATCCAACAAGGGGCTAAGTCACGGCAAGAGTAACTTGCTGTTCTCCAGCTCTTGGGAAGTTTGCAATCCAGACCAGAATGCTGTTGAGGTTTCTCTCCCACCCTAGATACACTGCAAATATCAGCTGTGCTAGGAGGGAGCACTGCTGGTAAAGAGAGAAGAAGACCTCTGCCTATCCTTGTGTGTAGAGGTTGCCAGGAAACAGAATTTCTTCTGAAATCTCTGAAAGAAACACAGTTTTGGTTTCTAGAGATTACATATGGAAGATATTTAAACTTTCTGAAAGAAAGAAATGCAAATGAGAGGGGGTAATCAGCTCAGGTTTAAAAAAATTTGAAACTCATGAAAGTGAAAACAAAAATGATGGTTCTGGTTGATTTGCACAACATCGAAGGGATGAGAATTTCTCCTAGATGCAAGGTGGCACAAGTTGGAACTCTGGCTGCCCTTGAAGTGCCAAATGTCTCCTACAAACTGACACCAGGAACCTGGGTGCCTGACTTCAGTTTCCCAGAGAAAAGGGCCATTGTTCGTGTCCACTACATGGCGCCTGGCCCTGGGCTCCAGCCTGCTAATTTTTCCAAAAAATTTCCGAACGGATGAAGATTTCTCCCAGATGCAAGGTGGCACAAGTTGGAACTCTGGCTGCCCTTGGAGTGCCAAATGTCTCCTACAAACTGACACCAGGAACCTGGGGGCCTGACTTCAGTTTCCCAGAGAAAAGGGTGATTGTTCGTGTCCACTACATGGTGCCGAATACTGTGCTGGAGCCTGCAATTTTTTTTAATTTTTTTTTTTAATGGATGAAGATTTGTCCCAGATGCAAGCTGCCATAAGTATGAATCCTGGCTGCCTTTGGAGTTCCAACTGTCTCCTACAAACTGACATCAGGAACCTGGGAGGCTGACTTTTGTTTCCGATAGAAAATGGCCACCTTTTGTGTGCACTTTGCTCTGCCCAGCACCTGACCTCCACCTGCTGATATGACAAAAAATTTCCGAATGAACAAAGATTTCTCCAAGTTGCAAGCCTCCACAAATATGAAGCCTGGCTGCCCTTGGAGTGCCAACTGTCTCCTTCAGTCTGATATCAGCAACCTGGTGGTCTTTACTACAATGGTATTGTTTCAAAGTACATCATCTATAGATGTCATTCTTGCTTCAAACTGCTTGTAGATGAAACAACAGCTGGATGAAAAGTACAATGAACAGGTAAACTGAGTAATGGTATATTATCTTTCATGTAGTAAGCAGCTGCCACAGTAAAGCAAGTTCTTTGTTAAAGGAAGGGTAGCAGTACTTTACAAATGATTCTTTATTTTACAAACTCCAACAACTCCTCTGTATCAATAGATCTTATTGGCCCTTCTCAAGGTGCCTGGGGACAGAAGGTGAATGACATGTGAGCTAGAAGATGCAAGAGGTGAGACATGGTTCTCTTTATTTATTTTGCTCTGTCTTCGATTTTTAACCAATTTTTTGCCTGGGTCAGTGTATATCCCCAAATTTGTTGTTAAACCTCAACGCTTTCTCTTGTGCAGTAAGGTGTAGTTTGACCTGTTAGCTTCTCCTTTCAATATATGTTTATGTGAAAACCTCAAAACATCAGCTGCACAGAATTCTGAGATAAAACATCCCTTGATGAAAGAGAGACATGCAGTAATTGTGTCTCATAAAGTATAATAAGTTTCAATCCCTGAAACATCAGCGTGGGTGTACATTCTTTTCTCCATGAGGCCATCTCCTCATCTAGGTTTTGTTATCTGCTTGCAGATTGATCTCATCCTGTTTTCAAAGTGTAAAGAAGTAAAGGCAGCAAAGTAATTGTGAGTGATAATTTGCAACCCATGCCAGAAAAGCCAGTTCTTTGGAGAAGGTTGTAGGTGATGAAGCAGGGTTTCTGCTCCTGTGGTATTTTTGTTCATTTGTTTCCAGTTGAATGTTGGTCCCTTCATGCCATCAGTCTCTTTACAGCCTGTCTGTCCCAGTGGGGAGCACTGACAGTGCAAAAATCTGAGTTTATATACCTCTTTTTTGTAATTCATTAAAGGTGAGAAATGAGGCCTCTGTGAATTGAATTACTCTGATGCAGAATGCTTTCCAGCAGTTTATAAACCTGTCCCCTAGGATTTCAGTGTTAGCCAAGGATAGACTTGCATTTTTTTAATCTTGGTTTTCTAGATTCCCAGAAAATAAAAATAGCCACAACAAATATATTCTTTCTTTCTGCATCACAGCATTTCAACAAAATAGCCATGTCATTTGTATAAATGTATAGAAAATTATCTGCTTGCCTGTTGAGGTCACATGATATTTAGTAATAGCCCTTGTCTCCATGCGGCTGAGTAACTTAAATCATCTTTCTTTATTGATGGATCATGTGAAGGCCTAAGAAAAATATCACTGTGCTGCACCTGAATTTTTTATAAATAAATAACAGAAATTGGACTAATGATATTGTTTCTTACAGTAATTGCATCAATTAAAATAATGAAACACTGTGGGAGCTTCATTTCTAAAGTTCTTATTTAAAACCTAAAGAAATTCACTGTGGGCCTAGGGCTCTCTCCCATGTGGTTTACATAAATTTGGAACGTGGGAGGGTTTCAAAGCACTTATGCAACACCAATTATGTATTTAATTACTCCCTTCTGTTGGATCCTGTTGTAAAATCCAGTTCATAATGAATGAACATTCGGGGCCATCAAGGCAGGAGCTTCAGACCATGCCAGACCAAACAACTTGCTTAGGCAGAGGTCATAAACTGGAGTAATAACCCTTGTGGTATTTACATATGTGTAATATATAAACCCTAGTAATGGTGTGCTGAGGCAAGATGGGGGTGTTGGTCCTAAGAGCAAGTCCAGCTCCACCAGGCACTGCAGGTGATCAGTTCTTAAGTGCACTGAGTTTTGAGTTCATGATAGTCAGGCAAGTGGCTCACAAAAAGGGCTGCATAAACGGGCTGTGCAACTTCTCATAAAAATAACCTCTGACTTTGAAGAACCCACCCCAAATGCATCACCTTTCCTTCTGTGAGATAAAATACTCATCTTTAGCAAGCTCTAACATAGGTTTCACCCTGAGGCCACTAATAACATAGGGCTCAGAAGTTAATATATTGACCCATACCACTAACTAAATTTTTGATTGAGTATTAACTGGAACATGGTGAGCTCTCTTCAGTAAATGAGGTTTGTATTGAATAAAATAGCTTATATGGAAGTAGCATGAATTTCTTAGTGAGTTTGCTCTAAATGTGCCTTAGGAGCACAGTAACATAAATCACAGGACTTCCATTATTTAATTTTTAATCTTAGCTTTTAATAGCTTCATAATTCTCTTTTGTTTTTAATTACCATTCATTTCTCCAACAACAACAAAAAATAGGCTCAAAGAAAAAGAAATCAAGCATCAGAACCTGGTTTTGATTTAGAAATATTCATAGTATTAAAATAGAACTGTTGCTCCTAGCTAAACTGTTTGAATTATACATTAATTCCTTTCCTCTGGTTTCCATGGTTCTATTTTGGAATATTTTTTCAACCATTGATTTAAATTTTATGTTCAAGCTGAAATTCCACTTTTATATTCGAAGATACTAGGTCAGCTATATAATTTATTAATTCATCAAAGTAAACACCATATTCTACCACAAGTGTCTCGTGTTGGCTGCTCACCAACCAGCAACTGCCACAGGGACAGTGAATCAGAACATTTCTGGAGTGTCTGCAGAAATCTAAGATTCAGGAAAGCAAATGTAAGCCCCGGTGTGCTGTGGGTGAGAGCCAGCCAGGAGACATTTCAAAGTCCAAATGGCATCCTGAGGCAAATATGCAGGCTGTTAACTACGTCACTTTGGTTTATGGGAAGAATTAAACTCAATAATAATGCTTTGTCAGTCATTCATTTTTTACAAATCTAAACAGCAGCTGATGTACCTTACAGGGCTATAGAAGCTAGAATACATTGGAAAAATTCCTGCTCCACTTCAGTGTGAGCACAGCCAAGACAAACTGTTCACTGCAAAGGAATAACTTGATTTAAATTATGCATTTCCTTGAGTCCAGTAGTGCTACACCTGCTTTCAGTTCACACTTTTATATTTTACAAGTAGCAAGATGTGAAGAGAAGCCTCCTTTTAATTTTTTGTCTCAACCAGATTTCCCTTTAGCCTATCTCCCTGCTTTCCTGCTCTAGAGCTGGGCAGAAACCAGCATGGAGAAGAGTGAGGGAAGGTGCCACCCTTCACGTCCAGAGTCCCCACTGCCAAAACACTGGGGAACCATCTCCACTGAAGCATCCAGCTTGGATCATTCTCCCTTGCAACACTGCAGCTGTCTTTGGATCAGACACTCAGCAGAGACTAAACACAACTGCTTCAATGTCAGAAGTTAATCATGGTGGATTAATTAATTAGAAATTAAACTGCTGTCATCCCTCCTTCTTTCCTTCTCATCAGGACATCTTCCTCCTTCATCTGCAGCAGAGTTCAGCTGAGGTAGAGTGAACAGAATGCAGACATGTAGCTTGCACAGCTACAGTGGGAAGTAGATGTGGGTGCATCTATGTATATAGACAAAGCCATATGTTTTAAATAGATGTGTGTATATATATATACACTGAATAATTGTCACTATAAATAAATAGTGTAAAGAAATGCAATATTTACAGATAAATTTAAATCATAAGCTCTCCCTGTCCAGAATCTAAGCATCTTTTCTGTCAAATTCAGAGATTAAAAAAAAAAAAAAGGAAAATACGACTGTATTGCCACCTGGAGGATCTGTGTGTCCTTATCTGTGTGTCATTACTGGCTCTTCAGGATGGGATGACTCTGAACACAAGGGTTTTGCTCTAGAGGAATGAAGTTCCTGGCACTGAGTTTATCATTAGAGGTAATTTGAATCAGCTAACTTTTATCAGTCTTTGGACCAGAATAAATAGCTCCAAAGCCTGGACACTTAATTTATTTTTGTGGTCTAGAGATGACGTGTCTGTGCCTTCAAAATAAACTCCTGGGTGTTTCCTCTTGGCTAAAGGAAGAGACAGGAGGGATGATGTTGGCAATGGAAGGGGGCAGAATTCAATGCTTCCTTTCAGCTTTTTTTCCTTTGATTTTGACTTGCAGTTTTAGGACCCTTCTAAATTTTAGAGTTAGGAAAATGTGAAGAAAATTCTATTTCAAAACCAAAGATTAATTCTAAAATTCAGCCTGTTTCATTCACGCTAAGGAGATCTAAAAGTCTGAAATAAAATCCTGCCAAAACCATCATGTATTCTCGTGCAGACTCTTCCCCCTTGTCCCTGCTGCCAGGGACCACCAATGATTCCTTCAGTGAAAGTGACCCAAGTATGAGGCATAATATCCCTTAGAGTACAGAAAGCATGATCATCCCAGCCTGGGCTGCACAAAGTGGACTCATCTTCCATTTCTATATTTACAGGGACCTCACCAGTGCTGTCCTGAGTGCACTGAGGATTCTGCAGCCACAGTACTGCTGCAGTCTCCAGGACGTCAGGAAGAGACAGAGCCCTCGTCACACTGCCCTCCTCACCTGCATGAAATAGCTTTTCTTTTTCCCTGACACACACGAAGATCTGCCCCGAGGATGGTTTCACTGTGTCACAAGGATGAGCAGCGAGGACCTGTATGTATCTCCTTACCAGATGTGGAATGTGTGCTCTGAGCCCGGTTAATAGAGGGAGGCAATACCCACAGAGCCGGTAAATACAGTACACGGGGCACTCTGAGCCTTTCCCGGGCAGGGAAGGAAATTACTGCCATTTCCCAGAGCAGGTATTAGGCTTTGCAGACCTGCCAGAACTATCGCAGAGTGCTACCAACCCAGCAGGGAACGCCCCAGCAGAAGCATTCAGCCATGCAAGCCAGGCCCGTGTGAGCGGCCCTGCCCGGCCGGGGGTCAGCAGCCGAGGGCAGATATCTCCTCCAGCAGCCGAGCAGAGTGTGCCGCAAATAATGCTGCCTTCCAGCTCTGCGCAGAGGGAGAGAAACAAGCAGAGCAAGGGCAGCGCTTTGCCCCGTCCGTGCCCCGCCGGGGACGAGGGCGGTGCCCCGGCAGCGAGCCGCGGGTGCGGCGGGGCAGGGGACAGGCACCGCGGGGTGCTGTGCCAGCAGCCACACCTTCACGGTACCTGGCAGCCTCCCATCTCTCGCACCTGAGCAGTTCCTGCCTCAAATCACCAAATTCTACAGATTCCTGGTCTCCTGTGCCACTGCATGGCCACAAGCAGAAATGCAGGTCTGGAGAGGAACTTTTGTGCTCTGTCCCTGTGAAAACGACGAGAAGAAAATTAAATAAAATTAAGGAGGCTGTAACAGTGACTGCAAAATGATGAGTAGGCATCACTTGGAATTAAAAAAAAAAAAAAACCCTGAACCCACACATAGACAAATGTGCTCACGTGTTGGTTTCCCCATTATAATTTTTGTTGTATTATATGTTCTTGCTTAGGGGAATTAGCCTCTTAACAACCTCACTTTCAGAAGAAGTAACTTTAGCTCCTGATCATTACTGAAACAGTTATTTTCTGTATTGTTCTATCTAGACAGATGGCAGCCATTCCTAAATATGTCTTTATAGGACTAAAAATAATATTTAAAAAATACTGTTAGCCAAAGATAATGCTAAGAAAAGCAATATCATGTACTGTTATATTCTAATTCCCCAGAAAAGAGGTGCCAGCAGCTGCAGCAGAGTAGCTGAAGCATAGCATTTCTCCTTGTGTTAACCTAGACATTGCAAGGGAGCAGCCAGCCACAAAAGATGCTTCCCTCCAATTATTGTACTTATCTAGGAAAAAATCTGAAAAGGGCCATCTGACAGGCAGGATGCCGTCTTTCCATTGCTAAGCAACTGCTGATATCTCTTTTCAGAAGGAGTGATCAGCTTCCTGAAGAGCACACAGCTGAATTTAAAGAAGTCTTTTTTATATTTCTTTTATTCTCTCTCTCTCTCTTTTTTTTTTTTTTTTTTTTTTTTTTTTTTTTTTTTTTTTTTTTTTTTTTTTTTTAACTACACAAAACAACTACTGATTGTCCTATAATGACAAAAAATAGGACTGGGAAGAGCTTACTAGGCAAAAGACAAGCAAAATCTGACTGCAGACTGCAGTCAATAAGACAAAGCTGATAATGATGGCGCAAATGACCTTCCACTGTAGCAGATAATGATACTAAATAAATACACCACTCTATGCAGAAAATTTGGGTTGGAAAGAAAAAGTGAGAGAAAAGTGGGAGGTAAATGACATCTTCTTTACATTGTGCTTTCCCATTCATTTTCTTCCATTTGGTTTTACTTTCTTTCTTCTAGCACTCCTTTGGCAACAATTCTGCAGCATATGTGTTGAGATCGAACACGTACTTCTACCCACTTTTGTTGCTTCCTAAGGCCCTTAGTGCTACCTTTTTGCTGGTTCCCTGTTTTTCTTTCTCCTTGTCTCTGGGGTCACAGGCTTCTGCCAGTTACTGCTCTTCCAACAGCTCTCACTTAACTAAGCAAGTATATTTTAACTTGACAGTATATCTGGAAACACAATGGTATTTTCAGTGTGATAAACATACCCACAAGTACGTTTGTTCTCTGTCTCATGTCGGCTGTTTTCTCATCAAAGTTTTGTGTTACAACATGGCAGAAAGTGGTTTCTTGTGCATGCAGGGGGTTGCCTTATTCTTTTTTTTCCTAACCAGAGAGAAACTATGAGTGCCTACACTGATCTTCTCGGTTGATGCAGATAGCAAAGGACTTGGTCAAAATTTTCTACAAACAAGTCCTAGAGCAAGGTCTCCCACCAATGAATAGAGAGCATAGCACAAGATCTTCCTTTTCCTGCTTGCCCTCTGCCTTCTCTCTCTGGGTACTCTGAGGTCAATCCATAATCAAGAAGCTCAGTTTAACCTCTTAAACTCAATGTCCACTCAGCAGAAATCACACTATAAATAAGGATACTCTTTCCCAGTCTCCTCAAGCACATACTGAAGATACAATCTTGCTCAAACATGCTAGTGCTCAATTAAATCCATTGTCTCACATTTATCAGTAGCAATACAGAAAATTTTCAAATACCCATACAGATCTTGAGTAGAAACGATTTCACTGAACAAGGTCAGAGCTGGAATGAAAAAATGCCCACACCGGATATATTTGCAGTTAGCTCTCCTGTTGCAATGAGTACCTGGGGTGAGTATGGCTTGAGTTTTACTGCTCTTTCTCTTTGTGTGAATGAGGGTAGTAAAAGCACCCATCAGTATATGGTGAATACCAGTGTGGTGGGCAAAGCAACTGCTAAAATTATGGTCAGTATAAGGACAGGTTGAAAGTAAATAACTGAGATAAATTCAACAGGTCAATTAGGCAAAGAAATAATTAACACATTAGAGAATGATGCAAGGGAAAATTCCTGGTGGGAAGGAATCTGTAAGGAACCAGAGGGTTTTGTGATGCAGGGTTATCCCCTGTAGTGAATTGCCTTTATGGAACCACAATTTTCTCAACAAGGATCTCCCACAGGGGAGAAAGAAATCTTCCTTTTTTAAAAGACCTCAAAATAATTCAAGCAGTCTGCCAGTAATTAAATCCATTACACTAGCAACAGGTGGTAAAGCTGTAATTTTTTCACATCTGTTATCATTTTCATGAGTCAGTATGTATTCATTGCGAGAGCTGGGTAAACCACAGAGCAGAGAGGGCTTGGTTGATGGCTGTCATCCAGGCAGCCGCTGTGCTCACTCCTGTAGTTATCTAAAGAGCAGAGCAGAGGGGATGTGAGAATATCTGGTAGGCAGGAAGGGGTTTGGGCAGGATTCCAAAGGGTAGGAAGGCAGGGATTTAAAAGGGACTGAAAAGATTTCATAGGTTCTTTATAGAGAAGAGTAAGAAAGAAAAAGGGAACTTTGGTTGTGTTTAGAACTTTTGGTTGTGTGTGTGGCGTGGAATATATTCCTTGGTTGTTCTGGCTCACTAAATTTAAAAACTAAAATCTCTGGGAAATTTCATAGTCACTGAGGACAACAGGCATAGGATAGCTCATGCAAGTGAATGCAAGTGAATGTCCCCCAGTCTCCAAATCACAATGTGTTTGTGCAAACTGGCTGCTGGGAATTAGGCTACTGATGAAGAGGTCTGGGTATGTTGCAAGAAGAATTCTATTGAAGAGCTAGCTAAGATTGAAAACTGCCTTCAATGCAAAGAACACATGAACTGGCCAAAGTTCTGGGTTTCAGTGCAGAGGTTGTACATATCACTCCTATATAAGAATAGGAAAGAACCCTGCTACTGGTATGTGTAGTGTCCTCACTGCTCTGGAGAGCAGCTGCAGATTTTTGCTGTACTTCAAGATTCTTGACTTCCCAAGAACAGTTTCCATGTCTTTTCCCCCTACCTCCAAACACCACTCCTTCTTTAACTCAGAGGGGAAAGGCTCTGTAATTTCAGCTGTCTTTTCCTTTTCTGAATACTGGCAGTAATTATGTATGGAGAGGTGAGAGAAGTTCACAATCTGTTTACATCCACAGCAGTGACACGAGGTTTCAGGATGTGCTGCTTTTATACATCTCCTCAAAGTCTAAATTCTTCTCCAGTAGCTCCTTGCATGGCAGTATTAAGGATACTTATTATTGCATTGAACTACAGTTTTGTAGTAACTAAATAATTGTTCACTTAAAGAATCTTTAAAAAGCCAGTTTAGAACAAAAATATATTTAATTGAGTTATTGTCAGAGAAATTTCTTTAATTATATCTTGTTCCATGGCAGTGAATAGATTACTGTAATTCTTTTTAAACAATCATCATTTCACTCTACCAAAATTTGAAATTAAAAAATTATGCAGTTTATTTTTTTGTTAATAGCTATCCTTAAGCTGAGGCTACTTGGCTGAGATCCATGGCAAGAGGCAGTGTTTAACCAGCAGATCTTTGCTTTTCTGGAAGCTCTCCCATGGGCAGAGCCACAGATCACTCAACTCCTAACCACATCCTCATGGAATTGTGTTACTGTAAACTCCCATGTGGCCGAAAGACCATTAGGGATCACATTTTTTTCTTAATTAATGAAATTAGGCACAGGAAATTAATAACCCTTACACTGTCAAAACCTCAAAACAATTACTGTCAAGTTCTGGATGGAGATAGAAATGGGTGCAGACCAAAACAGTCCTGGCATCATTCCCACCCTCTTCTTCCTCCCTTTCATATCCTTGGCTTTGGAACCAGGCCCTTGCCATCAGTGCAGGCAGCCCCCCAACTCAGCCATTCTTGCCCAAGGGCATTCCAGAAGTGTTCAAGGTCCACAGACACCTGTTGTGAATGCTCTTTCCAGCTGTGGGTGACTCTGACACCTCTGCCAAGGCAGCAGCAGGGCCTCCAAGCAGTCTCATCTCATTATTTCAAGGAGAAAGGAGGGACTCCCTGATGTCCAGTTCCCCCATTCTCAAAAACTACATAATTAGCCCTTATTTTGTGGAAGAGTATTTGCCCACAGAACAACAAGTCGTGATTCAAGCAGGGTTCATTACTGAAATAATTTCAGAGTTTCATGTGATGCTGCTGACTGAGTCTCCAGTTTTGTAAAGGAAGTCTCCAGTTTTGTAAAGAAATGAACTAAAGCAGATTAAATAGGTTTTGGGGAAGGTTAATTTGTTTGTGAGGTTTAGCATTTCTTTTATTTTATTATTTGTCTAAAAGGCTCATATGATGGATTTAGTCTTCCTGAGAAATCATTGAATGTTGCTTAGTGATTCACTGACTTCTGGCCAGAGCACCCTTTGTAAGTGATTTATCTGAATCCTTTTCAAATCCTTCCCTTTATTAACATTTCAGTAGTTCATTTCCTATGTGAATTCATGGTAGTTATGTGTAACTCAGGAAGATTGTAGGAAAATGGTTTCAAACACGATGATTACATATTGAGCAGATGAGCTGTCTCAGGTTTATGTCACAGCCCATCTGCCTGTTTGAAACAGGCTTCCTGCACCGTGCCATTTCCTCTCCATCGAGCAAGCAGGGAAAAAGACTGCTCATGCTGCATCTTCCTTCTGTTTGACCTTTCTAGAGTGTTATTTCACATGCACACTCTAAAGTTTGCATTTCCTTCTGTAAATGTAATTTTAATCTCATTTTATTTTGGCAGCAGATACCGTTGCAACAAAAGCTGTTCATTCTTTGTCCCACTGTCTTCAGTGTGGAAGCTAAAATACAACATGTCAGCTGGAGAAGAGCAGTCTGAGGTAAGCTTGGGGCACACACTTCAAGGCTGGATCTCACAGAGACCTGAATTGTAGTGAAAATTAGAAATGTATCTGTCTTGGTTCTGTGTTCAGCACTGAAGAAAATATATACTTGAGTTTGGGCTGGGATCAGACTGAGATTTAAAGTGGAGTTGGAATTTCTTTCATCACGCTCCCATTCACTGTGAGGATTTAAAATTAAAATATTTTCCCCACAGGTTTTACACTTTACTCACTCTTATTCCTACTTTTGCATTATGATGAACCAGCCACAAGGTGTCAATATAGTGTAGCAGATTCTCAGTAAGGGTTTGTTCTTACAGCATCCTTTGACTTTCAATGCAAATAAAATCTGCCTTCTGATAGGATATTTGAATCACTAATTGCAAAAATTCTGGTTAGATCCCATTTTCTCTACCTGATTCATTTAATCAATGAAGTCTTCTCATGCTATGATTGCTGGAATGTGAGGAGAAAATCGGTATAAATGACTGAAGTAAATAATGTGACACGTCACAGCTTCTGTGGCGCTGTGTTTTAGAAGGAAGGGCTGACAAAGTGGGACGTAGACTGGTGGAGATGAACTAATTATTGTCAAAATATCAGAAGCTACCATAAGCATAAAAACACAATATGTGAATTTTCTTTTCACAGTAAGGAGTCAAAATATGTGGATGAACTGGTGTGTGTTTATAAAGGCCCAGTTGCACCCATTTATAAGAGGTGTAATGACAGATGAGATCAGATAGAGATGGAAAAGCAATATTGCAGAATCCCTTTTTGTGTCTTCTAGATACAAATTATTGTGTGTCATTAAATATAAAAACAAATGCCTCAAAAGAACCAGAGCTAAAGCTGAAGTCTGAATTACAAGGGACATGGAAGCAATTTGGTTTTGTACCTCAACAGGGGGCTTGGATCTAGGGAGGAAGGGCCTGTCAGAAATGAGAATAAAAGACTGTTATGAAAATTACTCCTGGAATTGTGAATATTATCTCTTTGAAGAATGCTTTAATAGATTTGGGCTAAGAATTTTCAAAGAGGTTAAGGACTTAGCTCCCATTGAATGTTAGTGGCTTTTGGACACTTTACTGCCATAGTCTGCTTTGAAAATCCCAGTTTAGAATATTAATTTTAATGTAGTCTTCTCACTGCAGTAGGAGGGAGCAGATCTGTGACAGAGAAAAGAATAGAGAAACTACAAAAGAAAATAAGTTTCTTTGTATGAAATTCTTTCTTCATAAATTATTGTACTTTACCTAATCTACTCAGTCAAGTACATAAGTATGTAAAATAGGTGGCTGAGCAGAGGATATTATATTATGTGACGTCCTTCACTTGTATTAATGACCGTCTGATTGTGCTTTGCACAAAGTGGAGGGCACTGGTTAGCAGATAATACCTTGAAAATACATCCTTGGGTACATTTCTTAAAGAACAAAGGAAAGATGGAGCCTGTTTATGCAAAGAGCTGGTTTTCTCAGGTTCGAAACCAGCTGTGACACCATGCTGTCTTTTGAGAGATATTTTATTAGGCAAGAGATCAGTGTCGGAGGACAAAAGAGCAGCAGCAATAGACGCATCATACTCCCTGGAGCTCCCTGGGGCAGGCTGGGACAGTGGTTAGAAAAACTGCAAAGTCTGTGGGAATAGAACTCTTGCTGTTCTCATGCTTTTCTCTTTTGCATTTTCTTTTTGTATCATATCTTAATGAATGACCCCCTCACAATACTGGTGTGATGGTAAATAAAATGCTACAGGAAAGCTTTAAGCTCTTCAGAGTGAAAGTATGTTGAAAAGATGGGTTTGCATTGCAATAGTGGCAACTAAATATGATGGAAAAGCCAGCAGAGAAATCACTGCTAGCCCCATGTCAGACCTTATTGCCAAAGACTTGATCTTCAAATGGAGATGAGAGAATATCCTGGCTCCCCTTCAGTGGTATATGACACTGCTTTCTAATACTCTCTTTATTTTATCTGTCCTGAAAGGAACACAAATCTGAGCATTCTTTTTCTTGGAATAAACTGGGCAAAAACTAAAACCAATTGCCTGTGATGCAGGTGTATTAGGCTTATAATACAGTGTTTGAGTGCTGGGGTTTTTTAATTGCTGTTATGCTAAAGAAAAGCATTCATTTAGACAAGTGCTGTTGAAAGGGTAGTAAAGATGTGAGGTTGACTGGTGGCTCATTTTAGGAATGGGAGAATGAATGTTGAAAGAAAAAACATGTGCCAGAGCTGGGATGTAAGAGAATCCCAGTGAATACATGATTTCCAACAGAAGCTTGTCACTTCCAGATTTTCACTATTGCTACTGGAGTAAATAGAAAAAGGGTTTCTTTTAATAATAATAAAAAAATCTCAGCCCCACAATAACCATAGTAATTGGTTACTATGACTGAAGTGCTTGTTCCTAAACAAGAGCACAAACTGAAGGTTTAGATCTGTGTAAATGCAAAATGGTTGTCTGTACCAAACCAACAAATTCCTCTCCAGATAAATGCACAGGTTTCAAAGTGTGTGCCCAAGTCAAGCTGTCACCAAGCCCATCTGTTCTATCTGCATCTAAAATATGAACACCACTTAACAGCAGAGAAAGCACTGAACATGTGGCACCTCTTGTTTGGGTTTTGACTTGTTTTGACTTGTTTTATCCAGCCTGGACAAAGTAAACCGTCATGTTAGATGATGCTAAAATATCTTTCTTCCACACTAGGACTGTGACATGCCTAAGACACAGAAACTAAATATTATCTGAGCATCAGTAAAGGGTTTATAATATAGCAGAAAGAAATGAGAACAATTCCTGATATAAAAATTAAGTAATGCCTCTTAATTACCTGTTGTATCCAGACTGCTCTCCGTCCTGCCAGCTTGAGGCATAGATACAAAATGCTCATGTTCTTCTACAAGGAAAAAAATTATTCTTCAGGGTGTTGATCAGCTTCTTCCAATCTTTCAGGGCTGCACAGGATGTTCTTAATGTTGCTACATGAGCACTGGTAGTTTTGTTGCTATTAAGCTTAGAAGCCATTTCCTGGACAATGATTTTAGTTTTTTTGTGTGAGTTCCTGCCATGCTGCATTTACAATCAGAGGGGTAACACATGGGTCCATGAAACAGGAGGAACACACAGAAACCATGAGCCAATATTTGATCAGTGGGCAACAGTCCTCATGCATTGGGAAATTAAATGCCACCAAACCCCTGGTAAGGAGAGCAGAGCTTTAGTGAAGGAGTGAAAGGAAGATGTTATTGTGGCTTTGTGGCTTCATTGAGCCTCACTGGCCATTTGGAAAAAAAGCACAAGAATACTTGTGAGAAAACCTAGCAGCTGAAAGAATCAGAAAGCACACTAGGTCTGCCATCCATGTTTCTGCCTTGCTGGCTCTGTAGCATCTTGAAAGAACAGACTTTCTATTGAAATGACATGAGGTGGAGAATTTCCCAACTTGAATGTCCTCTACTACTGCACGCACTGGCTTTGTGCCTTTTAGTATTTGATAGGAGTCGTAATGAGGAAATTATTTAACTTCCTCCTTTAATTACCTACTCCAGACTTTGAGTTTTCCTGGGCTTCCCCCAGCTTGAGTGTTTGGTCTAAGAACAGCTCTCTCAAGGCAGGACCCCCACTTTAAATTCAGTAGGATGCTTTCTTCACAGACTTTAATGTTTTGGCTGTTCAGCCAAGCACAGATCAGATGTGGGTGGCACTATTCACTGTCTGAATCATGTAAGGAGGTTTAGAAGCACATTGTCTTCTGCTGAATGGTGTTACCCAAATTGTGACCTTAAGATCTCAGAGACCTTCTTGCAGCAAAGCCTTGAATATCTTGCAGCAAAATTGCTTGAATGACTTCGTGTTTTTCAGCATCTGTAGACAGAGGTCACAAGAAAGGCGCTGTTTAAAATTTCTTTCTTTCATATTCTCTCACAGACATTTTCTACAATACCTGACTTACAACATTGTTTATAGTTTTAATGTGGAGTAGTCCTTAGAGAAACCAAGCTATCATTCCTGTGGTTATGTTGTCAAGATAACTAAATATGGAAAGAAAACTAGGAAATGAGTATTTGCTGTTGGTTGGATCACAGCACAACCTTTGGTACCACTGTGTATAGCATATTTCCTCTCAAATTGGTAAAAGGATTGTGAAGGTAACTCAAAGACTTCTTTAATTTGGCTATATTAGGGATAGTTAGTTCACTTTCTTCCTTTTCACCTGAATTTCCTCCAAGGTGTATTCTGAGTACCCACAGTTGCAGCTGGTTATTCCTCTATCTGCTTCCTTAAAAATGCCATTTTTCTTGATTTTCATTTCTTCTTCCTGTTAGAAAAGCCTGCTTTAAGAAGCCTGGATCCCCAGCTCCTCGTGCTAGTGCAGCCATTGCTATCTGTGCAGCACAAATCTGAGACGTTGTCATTTGGCCTGTCTTGCACTCCCTGCCAGTCACACAAACCTGGAGCATGTAGGGACATAGGTCAGCCTAGCAAGGAAAGATACCTATACCAGGATGCTGGTGCAGATAATAGGGGAGATTAAGTGTTGCCTCTCTGCTGATATGTACCCTGAGAAGCAGAGGAGACAGAGGGATAAAAAGCATTTTTACTGTTACCTACAACAACACATACACAGAATGCACATATGCCATGTTTTGAGGGGACCTCATTTTGAAATTCTTGCTGTGGAATGGAACTGCTGGTGGGAGAATAGCTCTTTGCAAGTGCTTTTGAAACACAGCCCTTCCTTGGTAGTATGCTGGTTGTCTGCAGTAACACAGCGCTGTGACCCCAGTGCACACCATGTTCACCTCCTGACCACAAGAAAAATGATCAAAAATTGTTGTTCCTGAAGGCGTCATTCAGAACCTTGCCAGACTTGTTGTCATTAACCATGAGTCACAAATCTGATAATGCAATTTAAGATATTGAATCATATCCTCAACTTGTGATTCATTACAGGATTTAAATACCAGAAGTGGCGTCTTGGACTCTATTCCAACATGTGTGAGTTCAGATACCCTTCCAAAATAAGCAAGTGACTATGAGCCATAAATTCAGTTCACCTCAACCACTAATAGTGCCCAGAAAGATTATCCTGTAGCTTTCCTGGCAAGGATAAGGTAATAAACATTCCCCATCCTCCCTTCCCCTGCATCCCCCACCCCATTTTACTCCCCATTTCACTTCAAGGATGCCAAAATTAAATTTTCAGCTTCTACAGGAGTGTTAATTCTTTTTCAGACAAAGAGAGGTAAAGTGACCTTACAGCTTTCATTACCCAGTGTTGTTAGACTCCATCTCTGGAGGCACAACCTGTGGGTAATAATGGCAAAGCACATGGGAGAATGAAGCAATCTGCCCTTCATCTGCTCTGGAGGGAACCTGAGCACCCAAAGCAGAGCAGATCTGACAGAGCACGGTATATATGCATGGTCAAAGTAATTCCTGCATCTCTTAGAGGTAAAATACTATTTGCTGGAAAGCAACCATTGCCCATTGGATGCAATGTCTCCTTCACTGCAATATTCCTGAGTTTTGTTTATTGGTAAACACCAACACACTCTTGTCCGCCAGCAGGAAAAAATCATCCATCCTTTAGAGTTGGTAGAAGTGCTGTTTTGAATGGATGGTCTCTTACTACAGCTACAGCATACTACAACAGCCTATAGTGTTCAACATCAGATAAACTAAAAATCAAACTCCTTGTGTCTGCCACTGCCAGTTTTCACCTGCTGGATAGACTGTATTTTTATCTGCTCTGTGCTGTTCCTGTTGCATTATTTTTGTTCAAACTTTTTCTATTTCTGATAGGCACTCAGGATACTGTATGCCTTAAGGGTATAGATTCCCATATCACTGTTTCTTCTTTTAACAACTCCAGTAATGACCTCCAATTACTCAACCTTGTATGCAGACACGGAGTACAAGAGCTCCACTAATTTCACCAAGTCATGTTGACAGAAACTCATTTATCAAACAGCAAACAAGCAGAAAGTCCAAATGTTAAAGGTGGACAATCACATCAGAAATGAGGTCATCTGTGCATACCCATAAGTCACAAAGAACCTTCATAAGCCGTGGAGATGATACTTGAGATGAGAAACTCGCATTTCTTGTAGTACTCCAAACATGATCATTGCAGAGTTGTTTTAAGCGTCTTCAGTAACTGTTGCTTTATAGAAATGTGGGTTATTTTAGAATTTTTAAAATGATCTTGAATGTATTCTAATACTGACATATAAATAGAGAGATTTTTTTTAGAAGTCTGAGCAAAATCGTGTGGGAGTTTAATTGTGAAGTAGATAAATATTCTTACTAAAAGAAGATTTAGTTTTTATTCTCTGATTACCATTTTTTTATCTGTTAAGAGCATCTACTTACTTCATCAGGTGTATTAACTGGTTATTAATACCTGTTAAAGAAATGCAGGACTTGATATAAAGAGCCAAACCCACTGGATGTCAATGGGATTAAAGGCTCATCCTTGAAGCTGCAGTTACTCTTTCTCTTATAGCTCAATGTGAGTAAAATCCCATTGGCTTTACAGCAGTTACTCTGAATTTACACATGTGGATGTGAATGGACAGTCAAGCATAGCAAGTGTTAAGCACGACTTAAACAAATAAAACTAAATAAACCTAGCAGACTTTTCCAAAGCACCATATGACAATCAACAGGGAGAACTGTTTGAATCAAAGCAAAATTTCATTTCTGCCCAACTGGAACATTTCATGTTATCAAACTGCAAACAGCTTCTGATTATTATAAGGCAAGAAGTAAAGATACAATGATACTTTCTAGGATGTATTAACAATGAGAAAACAAATTCACAGGTGTCAACATCAAAGCAGCTTAGAAAGACTAAATTGAATACCTTTGTTTTTGCACTATTTCAGACAGAAAAATCTGTCAGGCCCTGACTGAAATGCCCTGGTTTGGTGTTCCCCAATGGAGCAGCTCAGATCCAATATGGTGAATTGGGAACTGCATTGGGAAGGGAATTGCCAGAAGATCTGGGTAGCAAGAGGTTTTAGCACAAAGGGGGAGGATTAATCGCCATGTCATTTGAAGAACCTAGATGGATCATAGTCCATTCTCAAGAAGTTAGCATCAGTACCAAGGGGAATTTGGGGAATAGAGAAGGTATTGCATTAGCTGAACTTAGCTCCAGAAAGCACAGCAATGTCAGGTAAAAGTGGCATTCAGAATCAGAGTCTGACTAGTATAAAATAGGTGAGCCTGTGTGCAGTATCAATGCTCATAGGAAAACTCCCTGAAAAGAAAGGGGATTAAGGCACTTCTATTTCAGAATAAAGTTTTGAAAAAACACCAGGAGGAGTAATATCAACCCAAATTTAATGAGAGATGGAGACATTCACCAAGAGTTCTAACAGACCAACCCTTCCTCCAAGCCAAGTGCAGTAGTGCTTGTTCAAAATGTCCAAGAGCAGCACATTAATGAGATATGGTTATTCACAAAATCATTTCTCCTCACAGCATGAGCGATAACTGTTTAGTTACCTTTCCAGGGGTCCTGCCTGCAATTAGCTCACCCAAATGTTGACCTACAAATAACTGCCAGAAAGAGCTTTCTGACAAAGGATCTCAAAGCACTGACCAGCAGGTGAGTGAAGGTTGGTTTATATTGTCCTTAGGCACTGCTGACAGGTGACAGACTGCAGAAGGAAAAAATTTATGCACTGAGATATGGAGGCTCCTAAAGGCTTGAGCTAGAGTTACACCCATTAGGTTAATTATACAATGTTATCAGCTCTTAAAATACAGAGCTCTGACTTGAGGTAAAAACTGTAAAATTAACCAAGTGAGTAACCTGGAAGTGCAGTGGCTTGTGACTTGTCTCCCACTGCTCCCCCTTCTTCCATGAAGTACATGGTCCAGGTATAATGCTATGTTGCTTATTGTTTTCCACTAATGGCAGCAGGCACCCTGTACACTGTTGGGTTCCTTTCCCATTCTTCTCAATTAATTTTTTTCTACCTAATTAACTTTTTTTTTTTTTTCTGATAAGAAAGTCCAGGGAAAATGCCTTGTGCTAAGTTGCATATTTTCTTAGATTTCAAGTTTATAACAGGGTACCAAAGGTAGTTCTTTTTCCTTGCAACTCTCAATGAGAATTCCCTATTTTCAGGAAGTGCAACAGGATTTCAGTCTGTTTGCATTCAATCTCAACATATTTCTATGCTTTTCCAAAATAATTGGGAATAGAGTGGAAAACAGCCAATCACTACTTCCAGTATTTACAAGGTGTTTTGGTGTAAAGCATGTATGTAAAGCCCAGCTAAGCTTTGTCCTCTGGCATATGCCCAGTTTTAAGCAGAGAATTCAGCCCAGGCAGTCGAGATGGAGTCAAGCAGACACCAACCTTTGGCTCAGGCGGATTGGAGAAATATCAATGGGCAAAAGGAAAAAGTGAACTGCAGAATTCCATGCACATGCCTGAGCCACACTCATGGCTTTTGAAGTTAGGAGCTGGCAGGATATCTCGTCTCTTGTACTTTTGAACATTTCACTTTGCTTACTTTTAGATCAGCTGTTTCATTTTCAAAGGATACACAGATTCAATTACAAATTAGATTTTTCCTGCACCTCTAACTTAACAGAGCAATTCTGAGTTTCAGCACTGAAAAGCTTTTCAGCCTACCAAAATAATTCATTGCAAATTATTTAATATGACCTGAGGAGAGTTGTAAGACAGTAAAAATACTGCCTTAAAAAATACAGTGTGGCATTCTCTCTCCCAAAAGATTACAACAGGATGTGTTTGACAGCCTTGGTTTATAAAATCATTCTGGTAACATATCTATAAGAATTGTCAAACTTGGTGTTACTAGAGGTCAATTGTCATATTCTCACTTAATACAAGTGTAAAATAGAGGTGACAAATTTCATTGTAGCCTGACAGTTTTAGATGTGCGGTAGATATAATATCAAAAGTATGTCTTACATCAGAAGTGGCATTTTTAACATTTCTCAACTGAATACACAACCTTCACTATGTTTTGATCTTTTGGTAGCAGGATATGAAAAATGCACACGAGTAAGCTGCCTCCTGCTCTAGCAAGCTATTTCCTATGAGCCAAATATTTTAAGTGCTGCATTCTTTGTTATTTTGGATAAGTGCAGTGACAGGAACAAGCCTCAAGAGAGTTCTGGCAGATTCTAGGACAAAGAAATTTTCAAGAAACTATCAAAATACATGGTTTTCTATGTTAGTGTCACTCTTTTTTTCTATTTTTTTTCCCTCTTGCATTGTGCTGTAACCCTAGTAAATGGTCACATGGTTCCAAATTCTTATTCTCATCCTAGCAGCTGGCAAGGACGAGCTCAACTCTACCTGCATTCATTTTCATGATGGTGCTCTAGTTACCTAAAGAATCATGAAATCCAATAAATTCTCAGACAGGAGTGATCTGGATGGTTGGCCAACTGGAGTCCTTGCATGCTACATCTGCATAAGGTCCCCAAGAACTGAAAATTCCAATGATAAATAGATATCTTCTTCCCTTTGAGGCTTTTTCAAGGCATCACCGTTCTGTGAGTCTAAGGGAAACTGCAGAGCTGGTAGTAGCAGCTTACAGATAAGATTTTGTAACTTAATCACTACTATAAATTAGATAAGATACACGTGTGTATGTGTGTGCATATATATATATATATATATGTATGTATATGTATGTATGTGTGTATATATATATATATGAAAGATTCCAGAATTATTGACACAATTGACACTTGTTGTATTCTGAGTGATTATGACTTGGACAATAATATTTTTTCTCAGAAACTTAATGCAGGAGTGAACAATATATTTCCAGGAACAGTTAAAGAAAAAGATTTGATATTTCAACTCATGGATAGACAGAAATCATGCTGGTGCACAAATCACAAAATCTTTCACAAGTTCTGAAAAGACAGAAATGTAAAATTAGTTGTACAGCAGCATGGTATTCTGTTTTATCTCACATATTATATTTTTACTAGCAAACTGTGAAGAATATTTTTTTTCTTTTGTGATGTTTTTTGCATCTTTCCTCACTTCCAATGAATATATTCAAAAAATATAGGGGAAGGTTTTGATTCTAACAAAGTAAAATTAAATACCTGAATTTTTACTGAGTGAAAATCAGATCAGAAAATGTTGCAGTTGAACTAGATGATCACTGTAGGTTCCTCCCAACTGAAATCACTTATCCTAATGAATTATTTTACAGTAAAAGCCTTAGAGTCCATAAACATTTGTGACGGCTTTTGGCAAAGCTGAGAAATGGGATCTCTTTGTATCAGGGAGGTTGAACTCACAGCTTCAGCAAGGCATTTTTCTTACCTGCCCTGCCTGTGTGGATATAGCACTGGTGTCAATTAAAATTCAGTTGCTTTGGAGACAGAGAAATGAAGTGTTTTCCTCACAGGGACACAGAAAGGCCCAAGGAGCTGGACTTCACACACCCTGGACAGTCAAACCCACTCCATATCTGGCTAATGCAGATTAGACAGGAAAGGACAAAAGAAAGGGTCTCTATCCCAAAAGAAAATGTGAACACTGTTGAGTGTCTTTCAAAGGGTGACACAGCAAAAATTTGCAAAGGATTACTGCAGTCTTAATGGAGACAAATCAGGAGTTTGGAACTGTGAGCAGCAAAGGAAGATTTGGAGGCAGGCACACCTGAGTCTTCAAGCTGTGAGGCACCAGTTATAAATGAAACAACCCTCTTGTCTAGATTGTTGCTGGATATCAGGAAAACATCAATCAGAATTAATTATTTCAGTCTAGAATTGGGAAAGATTATTTTTTAAACTACAGGGGTTTTTTTTAGTTAAAGTTGCCTGTTAAAATTTTCAGCTTTGCTATTAATTACGGTATATCTTTGCTATTAATTACAGCATGTGGCAGCAATTTACACTGTGGTGCATATATTTCAGAGAGGAAAAGAAGACAGATGAGCCAGCAGAGCAGTGCAGTCATGCCCCCAGCAAGCACCACTGCCTCAAGATTGTCTGCCTTTGTGGAGTATTAGGGACCATCATTCAAGAGTGAGACAGTGGCTAAGCAAAATCTTTTAATCTTTTTAGAGCAATGCAAACTTTTCAAGCGAGTATTTGAAATAATTTTACAGATAAGGAAGAAGAGGCAACAAGAACATAGTAGCATTTCTTTGATATGTATTTGTCAAATTAATGATTTTGCTTCATGCTTCTTTAAAAGGGACACTGACTCCACATCCCATTTTCACATTCAAAAAAAGTGAAGGATAGAAACTTCCCTTTGGAGCACTGAAATGGTCCATTAATATTTACAAGACTGTTTTCCTAACTTTCTGGAAAATTATTTATAATACTTAGCAGTATTACTTTCTCTCAAAATTTAAGTTCCTCAGCCATTCACTGAGAAATTATCACACCAAGGAGAGTTTTTTGCATGCAAACCTCCTCCCTCAGCCACTGAAACAGCTAAAACCTGTGCTCCTTTTCAGCAGCCCAGCTCACTTGTTCCTCCCAGCTGAGGAAAGCTGTGTGCATTGGACTAAGGAGTTCAGTGTGTTTTTCAGTGTGAGCATTTATTTTCTGGTCTGTGCAGTTCTAACCTGTCTGCTCTCACGAACATTATGAGACTCTGACAATTTCTAATGATGACAAAGTAATTCAGCACTGTCTGTGTTTATTCCTCCAGGAATACGCTGCTTTAGCAGAAGCACATTTGCAATGAGCATGACCCCTGCTCTCCTTCATAAATCTTTCTGACAAAACGAAGAGATGGGCTAGCATTTGGAATAGGAGCTGTATCAACTGCTGCATCTTCCTGCTTTAGGAAATGGTAAAAAAATTCTCAGACGTATTTAATCCAGTATAAAAGATATTACTTCAATTTTTAAGAAATCTCAGATTATTTAATACAGTCCAAAAGGCATTATTTCATAAAGCTACCAAGCAAATCAGAAAAGCCCAAGAGAGCCAGTTCATTCAGGAGGTGAAAGCTAAAGGCAGAGCTGATTTCAGATGGAATTGTGTGTCTGAGGAGGTCTCAGAAGAAATACAATCTCCAGCACAAAACTGATACTTCCAGAAACATTGGCTCAGGTTCATGGGGCCACTGTGTCTGCAACAGAAGGGGAAGAAAAGTTTCCTTACCATTATATGTCTCTTTCAGAACTTCTGGGGTGGGGCATTTCATTACTGGTGCAATGTAGAATAGCCCCAGGACAGTTCTGCCTCTCCATGGTCCTTTTAGACTTTCTGAGCAGCCAAGAACAACTGAGAAACTGAGTAACAACCAGTATTAACAGCAAAATAAAGCTGAATAATGTAGGTAAAAGCCTTATACTAGTGATGGTACACGCTAGGAAATAATGATTTTTAATATTGGTCACCTTCCATGAAGGCAAAGATCCAGCCTGGATCAATTTTTACACACCCACCTCTGCCACAGTAGGACATCTGCTGCCAAGAATGTGGAAGGCAGCTTCTCTGATCTCCCTCATGGAATTTCAGCACCATTCCCTGAAGGTTTCTGTCATCATTCTAAAAAATTTTCTTTGTATCTTCCTACTGAAAAACTGAAAGGCTGAAAAGAAAATGTAATTTTTTTTCTTATTTCTGCATTTCTGAATTTTAGGAGCATGTCTTTCCACTGTTTCTGATGGAGCATGGGCTGGAAGTCCTCTCATCTGTTTATTCATCTGAGCAGAAGCAGCATTCATTCTTCAAGCATGAACCCAGTCTCCTGCACTAAAGCAATACAATTGCTTTACTCTGCATCACAGAGAGATTCATATTTATTCAAATTCATACTTATTTATTTATTTATTTGCCTGGTAGAATTAAACTGAGATAATAAAATCAAATACAAATCCAGAGCCTGCAAAGCACTTCTTAACTCTGGAGAGCCTCTTTTTTGTGTTTACACAATATTTTTAAAATTATTTGGTTTTGGTTTTTGAGAGTGCTATTGATAAAATGTAAACTAAAACATTAGACTTGAGCGGATTTCTGATTTTAGGGAAGCTTTGATTGACAATGCAAGATGTTATAGCCTGTCAGATCCTGGTTCCTTAAAACATTTTGAGAAGACTGAAGTATAAAAGCACATGCAAGTTTGGAGTCTTACATATTGAATTCTGAGTTGAATTTTCTTGTGGGGATTTATCACTAATTACTATCCTGGTGGAAGGTTTTGGGGGAAAAAAGGGGGGAAAAATCCCCATAAATATTCTGAAAAATCAAAGACTTTTGTGTACAAAAAGAACCCTAATTTTTTAGCAACTCCTCCTCTTACTGAGATATGGGGTAATAGTGAAAATAATGTCTACGCTGTGGTTACAAAAGCAAGCTATTTTAATTGTTGCTATTGGAAGACAAGTATCAGCATACTACATCTTAAATCATATGGAAAAATGTATTCCTTGGCTTTTTTTCCATTGAATGAAATGTTGTTTGTAACAGAGAAAACAGTTCTACTTCCTGATATGTTTTTAGTGTGTCTTCAGGGCATTGCTATTTATTTTGCAAAGTCAAAGTAACTGAAAGCTATTCATTTCCCTGAATTTTTGAAATAGGGCCTAGCATCTCTCAATTAAAGTGACAGATGGACTTTTGTCTATTGAATGCTACAATCACTGATATTTTCAGAACTATTTGCTTTTACATCAATTCTCTACTTGGCTGTCTTTCTTAATTATGCCTTTAGCGACAGAAACTTGTTTAACAAATTCTAAAATTTAAAAAAAAAAAAATAAAAAGTCCAGATTAAAAAGTAACAGTTGAGTAAGAATAATTACAAAAAATAAATAATGAAAACAACTAAAAGCCAAAGAGCAACATTCTGGTTCACTCTCATGGCCAAATAGCACTAAAAAAGTAAGTTTCTCAGTTAAAACATCTCCAAACTTTTGATACCTGAGCAAAGCCTTGATGACTGCACATTGAAAAATGTATTTAGTTCATTTTTTGGCCAGGTTGTGTGCTTACTGGAGAATACCTGAGCAAACGTTCAAGAGACAAAGACTAGGAAGGTCATGAAATCTTCATTGCATATTTTTTAAACCTTTTCTCTTGCAGTGATTGCCATCACAGATATTGCCATCCTGATGTTTTGCTCATCCAAACCTGCATCCCAGTTACTAAATTCAGGTTCACTATCTTGGAGTTATGACTAAGAGAGGACAAGGAGCCAGTCAGAAGGCTTGCTGGGGCATTTCTGGGAAAGCAGTCTCAGCATAATTTTATTGTGCACAATTGGAGGATGTGGTCACTGCCTACCCTGTGGCAAGTTCCCCTTTCACATCCTCTGATGTGGACAGTTTCAACCATTTTTTTAAGGCCTGTTTCAATGTCTCTTCCTCATCCCCAGTACCAACAGCCTCCTTGGTCTTCAGTGTCTGACAGCTTCATAAAATTCTGTGGCCTATGTGTGTGTATGTAAATATACACAGGTGTAGACGTGTGTGGGTAAGTCTCATGGTCAGCAGTGCTGTGCTGTGTTTTCTCTGGGGTGACAGCAGCCACACCTCTGCCCTAGAGCCAACAGCAGGGGCATCACAGTGGCTCTGGACTCCTCTAAGAGTCACAGCCTCTATTACCCCCCCAAGAGAGTGTAGAGCTGCAGATTGCTGGGCCTTATGGTCCATGTGCCCTAATCATGCCTATAAATCTGGATTATGTGTGACACTCACACTGCTGCTTGAGTTAGCACTACCTTGAACAACAGATGCAGTAGCCCAGTTCTGCAGTTTCAGCTCCTCCTCCTCCCCTGTACAGAATCTGTATTTTTAAGCTTCACTCTGGGAAAAGATGAAACAGAGCCCATTTGAAATAACACTTCTATTATAAAATGAGATTTCCTTATTAGCACAACAGACTCTATCCAATATCTGGAAACTCCCTTTCCTCCAGTGTGGTGAAGGACAGCAAGGGAGTGTGAACTGGATGAAAAGGGAGGCTAGGCTCATATAGTTCAAAAGGCTCTCAAATAAGAGCTTTGCACAAGTTCTGCCTTCTCCAGAAAACTTCAGCCCAGTTAGGATGTGTGAAAGTTATATCTAGTGAAAAGATAATTTTAGAATGGTTTAACCACCTGTGGTTTAAGCTCTGTTAGCCAGTCTAATAACTAACAGTGCTATCACTGATGCTGAACATTTAATTAAGAGCAATTTCCAATTACTTACTGTAGTATTTGGGACCATGAGGGAGGTGATGTGCCTGAATTCCAACACGATACTTTAGGCTGTTTGGGAAGCTGTGGGACCCATCCTCCAGTTACACAAAGCAGGCTGAGCAGCAGGGTGTGAAAGCAAAAATCTCCAAACTTGGCTTACATAGGACATGGGTAAAAGTTTGCAAAACAATAAAAGAGATGAAGAGACAGAAGAGATGGCAGGACAGCAGGAAACATCCTGGAACAGACAGATGCTGCAAAATCTATATTTTAGTGTGAATAATATAATAAATAGAAAAAGAGGCAGACTGATAGGAATAGAGCATATAAGGGAGACGGTAGAAAGTAAATAAGGCAATAAAAATCCATACCAAAACCCAAACTAAGTCCTTCTAAAAGATGCTCTGTATCTGACAGCTATTCAAATGCCACAAGATATGGGAAGCATCTATGTGTAGCTGTTGGGATTAATCCCTGCATCTAATGTAAAAAAAGATTTTTCAAGTGTGCATCGCTTTTGTACCAAGGCTTCCAGTGCATGACTAAATAAGTATTCACATATTATTTTAAAAATAATTTTTCTCTCTTGGCTAGGGTAGCTCTATCCGGTATTACCATATGAATGTAAACCAGCTGACATTGTGATGGGTTGGAGGAGGTTTCATAGACATTTATTAGGTATTTAGTTACATTTCCTATTTGAAAATATTTTCAGTGTTGTGCTGGATTTCTAGATAGCCAAATAAATAGCTAGCAAACTAAGTCTGAAAAAAACCCAGTCCACAATAACCTGCAGAATATAAACTACTGCAACCTATAAAAAACCCTACAGAATTCAGATGCAAAATAAAGGAATATTTTTGATACTCAGAATCTCACAAAACCAGCCACTTTAAGCCCGCCTGGGGAGGAAATTATGATCTTAATGACCTTAAAATTTCATAAATGGTATCAGTGGGCCCTGCAAGGGAGTCAGTACCTTTGTAACACTTTTCCTTAATGCAATATTGAAATTGAGAGTTACTGCAAAAAACACTGCTGGACTGGCAATTGTGCAGTATTTTGATGGATTTAGATGAGATTTACATTTAGAGAGAGCAAACTGGGAAAAGATGCCTTTATAATTTAAACTGTGTTTTCTAAGCAGAAAAACATCCCAGCTATAAAGCTGTAAAAGGAAAAAAAAAGTTCATTTTTTTCCCCTCCCTAGAAATATGAGTAGTGTGGGACTGAGGCAAGGAAAAAAACTCAACAATCACTTCAATATTCACACAAAGAACAAACAAATTAAAAAATACTCTTTTCAGGACACAGGGCAAAATTTCATGACAAGCATGCTTTTATCATCTTGAAGTGAAGTCATAAGATTCCTGAAGATGAAGATGAAGATGAGGGACAGCAATAAAAGCAGCTATCACTAAGACTCTCTGCCCAGAGCAGGGGATGACTTGTGCTCTTCTCCCTCCCAACTCCTTGTAGCCTTCAGTCAAGCATGTCCAGCCTGGCCAGAGTACCTGCATGGATAGGTGGGAAGAACAAAAGCCAGCTCAGACTGAGGAATTTTGTAGGTTACAGAGTTGTGTCAGCAGCCTAAGCACACAACAACTGTTGTTGATTGCTGCCCTGGGAACAATAAATCACTGTCTAGCTCCACACTTCCTCAACACTCTACAAGGCCATTGCTAGCCTGGATTAACAGATCCATCAGCAGTTTCCATGAGGCACACCCTCTGTTCCAGCAGAGGTGAGCATGTATGCCTGAGCTGGGATTCTAGCAACAGTGGAGATGGTGACACAGCAATACAGAGGCTGAAAAACAATAACATACCCCCATGCAGAGCCCCAGGCTCTGACCCACAGCAGTCACCCTTTGTAGCACAGCTCACAAAAAAGCACACATTTTTGGCCTGTGTAATGTATACTTGCAGTCCCAATTAGATTTTTATCTCTGACTGCACCCAGATAAAACATCCAAGATACAAACCACCACCACAACAGCTGAATCTCCCTAACTCAGTTAAATGGTATCATAACAGTGGACAGAAAAATAAAGAAATAAAGTGAATTACTGCATAGCTTCCTTGCACAAAGACTGGGGTAAAAGTGAAGCTTACCAGTCTGCCATGGGTCCCCCATTTTCCCTTGGCAAGCTGGAAAGAGACTTGCTAGTACACATGCCATGCCAGGGACTGGCTATATGCAGGCACCCAAGCTATAAAGAAAATTCTTATACACAGAAATCAACACCTTCAAGCACTTGGGACTAGTAACATTTTGAGTATACGCTGCTTGGTAATGAGAGCTGTGCAACAGCGATTTATTGTCACGGGAAATTCTGCCTCCATGTCTCTTTCATTAAATAATTTATTTTATCATTATTTCTAGCAAGAAAAATAAAGCAAGGCTAAGTTAAATGATTTCTGAGGCAAAAAAGTTGGGGTTTTTGGTAAAGTGTGGAAACAAACACTGAAAAACCATTGTTTGTCTGTCCAGCACTTTCTGAAGAAGACCCACTTTCCTGCACATGCCAAACCAGCCAAGACAGTGAGGATCTAATGAACCCTAAAAGAACAGAATGTCTTGTTCATTTACATACAGTAAACACATGTTTCATCCAAACACAATTGTGAAATAGTTTTGAAATCCTTCTTTCATTGTAGTTTGGGGACTGTTGGCTAACAAGACTCCCAGAAGGTTTTATTGTCTCTTGTTTACATGGGAGGATCAAATTGCAAAAAAAAAAAAAAATGTTTTGGAAATAGAATTTGTGTTTTCTTTCCTGAGTTCTTTATTTCTGTTGAATTCATATTTCTAAGATTAAGCATTGGGCACCTCCAGGATCCTTCCAGCATAAACTTATGCTTTAAAGAAAGACGTGCATAAAATCTGGCACACGTAGTGATAGTCTATCTTTATCACCACAGTCAAGATAAAATTTAGAAGCTGGAAACACAGCTGTCTAGCAGTCATAATTCTGTCTGCATTTATCTGGCACCAGCTTCCCTTACTCTTTATTTTGATTCATTCTGTATTTTATTCTCCAAATATTTTCTTAGATTGAGTACGTGTAGTGCTAATGCCTGACATGCTGAGTAATTCTAATTCTGGCCACTTATGAGAATAGGTGTGGAGGCTATGCAAGACTTCACAGAATCAAATCCAAAAGACAAAACTGGCACAGATTGTAAAGTCATCATGGCAGCAGCAAAATGAGTTTCCATGAAAAGATGTCTTGGAGAAAAGTCTGTGGACATCAGGGAGCAAGTCTCAAAGTTTCCCAGCAATGGACGCTGCAGAGCCTTCCAGGAATCAAGGCATGGCCAAAGGAAAACCAAAACAAATCTGGCTAGCAAGCTTTTACTTAAAAAACAGAGTATAGTTTTGAAATAGATGTAAATATAACAAGCTTGGTGGTCTCTCCTGGATGCCTGGGGGTCAGGGAAACCCAAACCATCAGGACCTGGTCTGACAGAGGCCATCCCTCATGTACTTTTCCAAGAGTATTACAGCACAAAGAGAGTAAAACTGGGAAGGAGGCAGGAAAGGACAACAAACAGCAGGAGATGCAGCAAGGCACAACATTTTTCATCTTCAGAAGTAATGCTTTGCAATTCCTGTAATGAGTTTCACTGATGAGCTTGAAGAGTTCTGTTAATGAATTCCTTAACTCACATAAAGTCTTCCTGTCATAGCAGTATTAAATTGATACACAAACAAGTAAACTGAGAAGCTGGGAAGCCCATTCCTGGCCAAACATGAACAGCCCACCAGGATAAGGGATGCAGCAGCACCTCCCATCCCAGAGCATGGCCTCAGGAATGTGCATACCAGTGCCACCAGGAGAAAGACAACCGGGCCAATGCACCCCTGTCCCCTTCCATACCTCTCCTGCTCATCTGTTCCCTTCAGGTTCTGCAAAGTTCCAGCTTTTGCTTTTGGTTAATTGTAAACCAGAGGGAGTCAGAGCACCCACAATGTGGTTTAGTGAGAATGGCACCAAACCTTAAGCATCAAAGGTCCCTGAAGTATGTGCGTGACTAGGAGAAAACCCACCCCAGTCTAGCTCATGGCCACACCAGCCCATTATCATAATCAGCAATCATCCAAAAATCCAAAACTAGAACAACGTCAATGTGGGAAAAGAAATAATTTTATGATTTGCCTTTACTCAGAGAATATGTCATAAAATAGGCACCAAAAATCATTTGTTTCTAATTAAATTTTACTCCTGTGTTTCCTTTTTTTGTGAATGAAACATGCATTAAGTATTTAGGCAACATCATGAGTCAGAGGAAGCTTGCATGGGACTCTCAGTGTGCAGTACAATTACTATTGTTTTAAAGTCATCAGATTGGGAAGGCTATCACCACATTAAGAACAACTTTCAAAGCCACAAAAAGTAAGATTTAGCCATGACTCGCCCTCTCCATCTACTAAAAATAATTGCAAAACTGGAATTTTTTATTCTAATAGTAATGAGGAACCAAAGAAACAATATAAGCAACAGCACAGTTACAGTGTATCATAGACATCATAGTCATTGGTGGACCAGATACAAAAACTATTCTGATCATTCAAGACAAGTGGGAGCCAAGAAAATCAAAAGGAAGTGGGAATTTTCAACACTTGGTCTGGATGTGCAGGTCCTCACAGAAGAATAAACATCTGTTACTTTCTGCTACAATTTCAATCTTGAGAAATTGGTGTCATGATTTTTTTTTCTGGAAAGGACCCTGTGTTGTGACTCAGTATTTGGTTCAAACTGTACTTAATTAATCACTGCTCCAAATGTCAATGAGTTGTAATTCAGGTAGAAATGATAAAACTCAAAACTAATTTGATTTACAGCTCATGATCACCTTTAGAGGTGCTTTCTGGAAGAGGTCATTCCAGGAAGTCCTTAAATAGGTACTGGGGTTAAAGATAGTCTGAGAAATTCTAAAGGGGATTTTTATTGGCAAGAGGTAAAAAAGGCAAATCAAAGAGGGTCTTTTTTGTCATAGAAATATTCTCAGTATAAAAGCTTCACTCAGAGAAAATAGTGTGGCCATGCACTCATTCCCTGGCAGATCAGATGTATGGAACTGTCCCTATTGTTAATGAAAGTCCAGTTTCATGACACTGGCTGCAACTTACTTCTTCCAACAGCCAAGAAGCCATGTGGCCAGAGGCACCACTATGGGCAGGTGGAGCTCCTCTCTATATACTTTCAAATTATTATTTTACTGCACCTATATTAAACAACCCCAGAATTTATGTAGTCATATTTAACGGATAAAGTTTAGGCCCTGAATTTAAAATTATTTTCAAAGAAAATAAAGCTGGGAGATGGGAGGGGTTTTTTATACCTCTCTTGCTTTACTTTTTAGACAGTGTGAACACTGTACAGTCACTTCACCATGGACTTACTGAACCATGGACTCATCTGCAATGCAGCAGCTCAGCAGCAATAATTTTTTTGCTTTAATTAATTTTTTTTTTTTTTTGGAGCCTGGCAGGACAGAAATAGACCCTCATTCTATTTTAGAGGCATAATAGAAAAGACCACTTACTGCACATGCCTCATCGACTGGTTAGTTTTGACTGACACCATAATATTGTGCAGATCTAGGCATTTTGTCTCCCCTACTGGAATCATTTCAGATTTACCTGTAGTTGATCTACCACTCTTGGAGCCTTAGCTGTGCAGAGAATTATAGCATGAGAGCAAAAATATAAACCAAGGTAAACTATATCGAATGCCAGCCATAATATGAAAGGGAACCCTCGACTTAACTTACCATCTCTGTGGCACATGAGAATATCTTATCCCTAAAGGGGGTGTGATACACACCATGTACATCAAAGCCAAAGACAGGTTCCCCAGTAGGTTCTGAAATGAAAGAGGCACCATATCTCTGCTGATTGCTTTTGGTCACTCCAAAAAAATCTCTGCTCAATTCTATCACTTTTATTACTTTTATTGTAAGAAAAAGAGAGCACTGAAGAGGGAGCACTTGCAATTCCATTTGGGAAACAGCAGCCCCGTGGGTGCTGGGTGCTCTCACTCAAGTTTGAGCCTTTCCAGGTAACCTCTGCCACAAGTTTTCCCAACTCTGTTTTATATGGAAACATTCAGTTCGTTCCCTTCTTTCTAAGCTTCTCTTTTGTTTGGTTTAACAGCCGAGCACCCTAATCTAACTCAGGGCAGCTGCGTTTCACAGAACAGTGGGGTGACCAGACCTGCCAGGGCAGACATGCAGCACTGCTCTGTGCCTGAGCCCGGTGGGAGGCAGGCAGGGCACAGAGGCAGCGAGGCAGGCTCTGCTTTGGCCTCACAGCTGGCCCCTGTCTAAAAGTGGACCAAAGCTCTCACACAAGGAGCATGTGCAGTTGTTTTTCTTGGTACACGATGTTTGCTTCTTGTATTTTTTGGGTTCAATACCTACTAATAACCTCTTCAGTAATCTGTTAGCATAGCCTCTGAATTCTCTGGTTTTTTATGGTTTTACTTGTCTTTCCTCCTACCCACATTGCCTTTTCTTTTTGACTTTCTGTTTTTCAGTGTTTCTTATGGTATCGCAGGCATCGCCCAGAAATCAGTGTCTCACTCTGGCCTTACATAACAGTTACACCAGATATTGCTGAGGTTTCCCACTGTTTACAAAGCAAATTTGGTCTGCTCTTGTTTCCCAGTACACAATTGTCAGTTTACAAATGAGAACTGAGTCATTTTTGCCGAGCCATCGTCTTTCCACCCGCTGTATCCTAGTCCCAAGTGACAGGGAGCACACAGCCATAACAGCCTCACCCAAAAGGGCAGATAATCTTCTGCTGCCAAAGAGGGAAGCTGTTTTAACTTGATGTAAGTGGCTATGAGGTTATTTCAATGTTACTAATAAGTCTTTTAATTTACCAGTGTTGATGCAGGGTTATTTTTTTTAACTGGCTATTTTCCTTTCAATTTCCAACATTCATTACTAAGACCTCTCCTCTGACTTCCCTAAAATTACACTGAATTACACATGCTGTGGCCTCCACCCCAGATCTACGGCCATGCATTTATAAAGGGTGCTTGCAATTAAATTTTAAAAATCAAAAAACTTGGTTTGGTTTTGCCTCCTGTATCCTAACCTGAAGGTGTCACAGAGCAGTCGGGTAGTGATCCTGAGCAAGGCAGAGCTAACTTCTGGGCCAAATCCCATCTCTTCCCTGAAGATTTACCTCTCTTTGTCTTTTGCCAGCCCTGGTATGGTCCTTCTATGTGCATGTGCTTTGGAAAAGGGGCCAGGTGACATACAGGGGAAGAAATGTGGGTTATGCAGAGCATTATTCTCTTGATGTCAGTATTTCCCAGTGTATGCAGTAGAGCCAAGTGGACCTGTTTCTCACATATCACAGCTCTCCCTCTAAAAGTTTAAAGCCATGAGCAATAATTTTCTTATTTTCTTACTCTTCCAGGCCATGATAGAAGTTCAGTCCAAAGGACCAGCGTGTGAATCTGCTCTCAGACAGCTCTTCACTCCCCTCCTGTGTGTTTCCAACAGGCACAGAAATGATGCAGCACCAGCACCACTGCCCTGCCCTTTGGGTGATGGATGTTAGCAGTCATAAATAATCACTGAATCCATGAGAACTAAGAGGCGCTCATTCCTTTGCAGTTCCAATAGTGTGTCACACCGTGATCCATCGCTGTGTCTCATGAATTGGCCTTTTCTCTTTTCGTTCCTTCCATCACCAGCCATTAGCATTTCCCTGCAATAGATTTTATAACCAGGTTAGGTGACTATTCTTCACAGAACTGCTTTCAGACTTTCCAAGGCACAGTGGAGGAGGAAGGTTGTCACACAGAGAGCTTGACATTGATAAGGGTGTGATGCCTTTTGGGTTGCAGTGAACTGAAACGTTTTCATTTTAAAGGCTTGGCTTTGAAAAAGTGATTTCATCTTCTGAGTTGCTAATGAAATAACTACATTCATGCCAAATTGAGACTGGTACCACACACTAAAAACAGACAAGGAACAGCTGTGTTTGACATTATGGCTTCCACTTACGAAAGCATTTCCTTCTCAGCTCCTGGATCTTTGCACGAATAAGCAAAGCTGCAATTGCACAGCTTTGAGACCCCGAGCATCCTTGTCTCATGCATTTTTCTCAGGGTTTGCCCTGAGGCTGCATGGAGGAAAAGAAAAGAAGTGACAGATAGAAATAGATGTCTTAATTAATACTGTTCTTTAAGCTGATGACCAGTTGTTTGAAGTTATATGTGACCAGTCCAGGCACACTGAACATTCACTCCGCCTGAATGCTTTGTTTGGTTAAGGGTTTGCTTTGTTTTCTTCACTTTCTAAGAACCCTTGGATGACTTAATAGGATCTTGCAAAAAAAAAAAAAAATCACAAATAAAGAAATAAAGATACAGCTCCCACACAATAACTGTATTAATGCAATTGTTCCTTTTTCTACTGTAGTAAAAGACCATTCAGCATCCTCCTTATCAATGTCCATGCTGAACAAAATTATCATAGACAGAAAAAATTAATTGCTCAGGGTATTTTGCCATTAAAAGCAACCAAATTGGGGTTTAGTTCATAGAAGTGTTTTATCTGGGTGACTCATTTCAATCTTTCTGACAGACACTTCACTCTATCCTCTGTTGTGCCTGAGCAGAACTGTTAATGGACCTTTGAAAAAGGCCTTTAATATTTCCTAACTTATTTTCCCTGCCCCTCACCTCATTACTGTCCATTTTATTCAGCTTCAAATTATTTCTTCTCATACATACTCAGAACATCCTGTGAACTTTTGGTTTCTGGGTTCATCAGTGACACACGTGGCTGAAATGGACCCATTTGACCCTCTGCCCTGACCACTGACATCCAGTAGGCAGCCATACACTGCTGCATGCAACCATTGGAAGATGATTAAATTGCATTGCCTAATCTTTTCTCATGATCCATGTTGCAATTTTCTATGTGGCACAGCCTCCCCTCCAGCAGCTTCACCTCTGTAGCAATCCACTTTGCACTGCCCCCAAACTGCAGCCAAAGCAGTTTGACTTTTGCCTGAGGTAATTCACTGGACAATGAAAATTGTTCCTGTCCTGAGCACTTATACTTCAGCATCAGCAGTGTGTCAAAAATATTCACCTTTATGGCTTCATCTAACACCAGATGGCTTGTGCTGAGCTGTGGTTGGAGGGTTTGCACATGGTCCACCAGATTTCAGCTGACAGGATGCCAGCCCTTCCCTGCTCTCAGGTAGTGTCACCCTGCCATTTGCAGAAGACAGAAGAAAGGCCCAGCCCATGTACCCAGCTGCTATACAGGGTTGGAGGAGGCAACAGAAATTGTTTTCACATTTCATGTACTGTGTTCAAGCTGTTTGCTGGATGGAAATGGCGAGCCAGCATCAGGCAGTCTCTTTAGGAATATTCAGGAACCTGAATACACTTGGATTAGAGGGTGGCTTGGGTTATGTGACAGTCATGTGGGCACTCATTGCAGTCTATCATCTATAACTGAGTCTGTGATCTCACAGCAAATTACTTTCAACTTAGTCTTCTCCTTAACACTTATGAAGTAATCGCTGATTGTTACCAGTGTTTCCTGAAGATGAAGTAGCTCAGTCTAACAAGCAGGAAAAAATATACTGCTCTTTTTGCAATGTGTTATTCATCCCTTTTCTGCTTTCTGTAGGTACAATGGTGATCTGCAGAGCAGGGAGTGACAACCCCAGGTTTGGCAGAGAAGACAGGAAATACAACCCATGGTTTCATTAGAAAAACCCCATTGGGAGTTGAGCTGTCTATTCAGGCTTGCAGGCAGAGCCCACTCCCAGACTGTTCACTGCATTGAGCCCATGTGGAGCAGCTCTTTGATGTATACAAAATGGAAGCCCTTTTCTGAGTTCTGAACTTGATCTGTGAGTCTGCAGTTAAGTATCTTTCTTTTATAGACAAAGGAAATTTTTTTCCTGAATTTTGCTGGATTTGCTTCATAGTAAAGTGCTTTTCATTTAAGATGTCTTTGCGTGTTGACAACCTTGTCTGAAGGTTATTTCATTGTATTCTCCTTGATCAAGTGCTATTCACAATACAGTGGCTGTCATGACCCAGTAATCCCATTTAATAAAATTCAATGTCTCCTGACTAGCTAGCAAAAAGAGGTCCTACTCAAATAATTACCAGACCTTACCATTGAACTTGTGACTAATATAAAATCAGAAATGGCTTTTACTTTTCTCCTTCTTCTCACCTTGAGTGAATTTGGATTTGATTAACAGATCTAGATATCATCAGAGCCTGAAAATCTGCACACACACTATAATAAAGGCAAAAAATAATTTCTAATGGGTACATTAACTTACCTCATAAGGCATCCTGTTAATTCCCCTGTCTCTTGAACTATCTAAAGCTGATGATGTTGCACATTTGTCTCCCTAAAATAATTAACTCTTATCAAAATCCACTCTGCTTCATTTACTCAAGCATAACAAGCATGTTGCTCACAACACACAGTTTGTCTTTGATATTAGAAACATGAAAATAATGTTAAAGAAAGAGGCTCTAGATCTATAAACAGCCTGGGTGTTTGGAATGTTATCTCCTATTTCCCAAGGGAATTACTTCAGTTTGTGAATTTGTACAAGAGATTGGGTGCTGAAACACTTTACTAGGGCTTGTGCAGGACTAATCTGAGTAATTTTTTGAGAAAAGTGGAGCAGCTTTTGTGGAAGAACGGGTACCACAAGATTACCTGTAACAAAACACTTTTCTCTTGAAGTTAATGAACATTTCTGAATATTAAATACTCGTGGGGCTGTGTTGAAAAATACAATGATACATGAGCTGGTAGGACCTCTGCAAGGTGGGAGATGGGGGAAACTACCTGATCAGCAGGATACTCTCTGAACTTCAGCAACAGCATGCCCAGTCTACGGGAGAAATTGTGATGCCCAGACACTCCTTTTTTGTCAGGAATTTAAGCATTCCAACAGGTGTAGGAGTTTTTATGTGAACTTCATACTTACACAGTTAAGATCTGATGTGGGTGAAGCATCTAAGGAGTAGAGGGGAAGACCAACTCTTTACCATCTCTACAGCAAGAAAGCCTAGAGTTTGCTCATGTTGTGGCCTCTGAAATGAGCAAAAGGTTGTTTCCTGTCAACAAAGGCTTCAAGCATTTCTGGACAGGGAAGATTAGAAATGATGACAGTACAGCATGTCTAATTTAATGCACCCTGCCCTAAATGCCCTGAAAAGTCAAAAGAAAAGGTATCTTGCACTTCCCTTTCTCAAGGATCACATACAGCTGCTATGTGTTTACAAACAGCTGCAACATTTGTCTGAGGAAGATGCAGGAATCTGTTTAGTGTCTGCATATTTGTCTGAGGAGTGCTTAACAAACCATGGGGATGATCAGCACTTTAAAAATGTACCTTGCTGTGAGCCAATTCCTCCATGTCACAAACTGCAGAGACCTCAAACCCACATCCGGTTTGATTTGCAAATATGCATTAAGGATAAAAAATGCAAATATCCAGCAATACCCAGAAATACACTCACCACTGTGGTAAAGGTGGTAAAGCAATAAGGTCACCAAGGGTTTCAATGTACAGAGGTCACAAATATCATCAAAATAAAACATTCTTTCAAAAGTTAAATAAATCTAAATGGGAGAGAATTGAATACTTAAATGAAGACTTCCAACCACTTGGTGTTTTACCCTTTGGGTTATGTAACTGACATTTATATTTTACAGCTTTAACAAACCTTATAATGTTATGGTAGTACATGAAAGCAGCACATAATGTAGATAAAGAAATAATTGTCCATGTATGTTGCAAACCACCCAAAACAGCTGAAACTAAAGCAAGTAGAAAAGATATTTAATATAGACACATACAAAACAAACCAGAAATAAGGTTATCTACAGACATTAAGAGTTAGTAACGGTTTGATACAAGTTCCAAACCGCTTTGTTAGAAAGTTACTCTGTAGATTTATTGTCAGCCTCCTTTCTTCAGCATCACCAAATAATTAATGAACATTTGCTGTTCCTCCTTGTCCTGTCACTACATGCTTCTGTAAAGAGCTCCTCTCCATCTTTTTTGTCAGCTCCCTTTATGTATTGGAAGGCCACAATCAGATCACCCCAAAGCCTTCTTTTCTCCAGGCTGAACAATCCCAATTGTCTCAGCCTCTCATGTTAGGAGAAGTGCTCCATCCCTCTAATCAACTTGGCGGCCTTCTCTGGACTTGCTCCAACAGGTCAATACCAATTTAACATGGCTGAATTCTGGTTGTTGTTGTTGGCCTCGGGTGAAAGGGTCAGGAAAAATTGACTGGTGTGGAAACCAAGGGAGCCAGCCAGGACCAACCCACTCCTTCCAGCTGAGTCCCAAGTCCTGGCACTGAGCTGAGGGAGCTGTGCAGCACACGGGATCCCGTGGCACCATCCCTGGACATCCATCACCACCACTGGAGGGTGTGCTGAGGGCTCTCAGCTGGGTGGGAGGCAGGGAAAAGCCAGGAGTGAGCATTTGTCCAGGGGAGCAAACTGTTCCTTGAGCAGCTCTAACTGAAGCCAACCCCACAGACAGAAGAAAGCATCCCAGCTATCCCAGCTGGCAAACATTATTTTTTTCCTTTTGAGGAAAAGTAAAATACCATCAATTAAAGCATATTTAAAATATCATTCAACATTTGTTTGGGTTCATTGTTATAGCAGCAGTGTGTGGCTGATGGACCCCTGGAGTAAATGAGTTGTTGCTGCTGTACAAACGTATTTCTGCCCAGCCATGACTTCCTGCTCTCTTGAGTGTGCTGACAGATCTAATCAGATATTTAATTGTGTTCTTTCAAAAGTGAACAGGAAAGGCATTCAATGACCAGTGAAGATATTTCCAAAGGAAAACACTCACTTTCTCCTGAAAAAAATATAAAGGATTAGCTCTCCTTGGAACTATGTTATTGAGAATGAATGGCTGTAAATGTGGATTGCAGATGATTTATTCTATATCCCAGGATTTGGGGGATGAGTCATATTACTGTAACAGACAATGGCTGGACAAATTAAAAAAAAAAAAATCTGCTTCTATTGGGAGAAAGAAATATATAGTGGAAAAAAATAGTTTTCTCCAGCACAATGATAAAAATAAATGCATATTCAATAAATGCAAAAGAATTGTAGAACTGCATTTATTTATAGCAAAAAAGAAGAAAAAATAAAATGCTTTCATATCTATATTTTTCATACTGGTTTATGTAGCAACTACATCACATATACACATTATGTTTTCATTTTATTTGTCTGTATGCATATGCAAAAACAGTACCATTTTAAAAACTTATGTATTGTCTGGCATGTCCTCAAGCCCTGGATCACTTCTGGACAGAAAGTAGGCAAACCCTAGAAATCTGCTTACTTTGGATCTGGCCTTTGACACCCTTTGATGGATAACAGATAAGAGTGTCATTTTTAAGAGCCTTCAGCCAAGATAAAAACCAGTAAATTAACTGCCGTATTTCTTTGCTACATCAGAGAATATAAGAGACAGAGTTTGGCTGGGAAAAAAAAATTACCCCCTTGGCATGTGCTGATATCAAGGAATATTAAGTATTTCCTTCCAGCTCACTGAGCCTTCCCAGATTTAAGGCAAACCAGTGTAGCTGTCCACAGCAAGGTGGAAGAAGTCAGGGAGATGACCAGCCTGAGGAAAAATACTGAGCTAAATTCAACACAATATTACTGTTCATTTCTCTGCTCACTGAAACAGACTTGGAAAGTGAATTTAAGCTCTACAGCGTGTGAAGTGTATGTTAAATAAGAGTCTGAGTCAAGTCTATTTATTAGAAAGTACGGCAGATTCTGAGCCTCCATGAGCTACTGGCATGGGCAAGATGCTTCTAAGACAGGCCTGTCTCTGGGGAGCAAAAACTGCCTGCTGCAGCCTGCAGAAATTCCTCCTTCTCATGGTAGGAAACAGCCAAGACCACAGAGTCTCCATTTGGATAAACACTGGAAGAAATGCACTTAAAGATAGCTCTGAAAAACCAACCCCAAATATTTCAATGGCAACTTTTATCCTGGAGTGCTGGCAGTGGCTGTTGTACAAGCACAGCTGCACTCAGAAACCAGGCATTTCAGATTTAGGTGCTAAACACAAAACTTAAAAGCCTGAACATTGCTGGGGAAGGGAGAGGGGCCAAGAGATATTTCAGAAAGCATTTATGTGCTTGAATTTAAAGATAGGAAAATGCTACTCATCTGGGACATGCAATTCTTGGAAAATCCAGACTTAGTTATCTTGCTTCTACTAGGTTTGAAGATGTTATTCTGACTATTTAGGGGTATTTTTTTATAAATAAGGTCACATCTTCTATAAGATTTTAAGTTATCTGTGTGCCTAATTTGTTTTGATTATCTGTGTTATGCCATGAAAAATGGCTTACGCATTCAAAACTCTCCAGAGAGGCTGCAGAGTTTTATGAAGGTACAACTGATATGATGCTGCAAAGGCCAGCTGGTTTCCACAATAAAAGATGATCTGAGATGAAAAAAATATTAGTTTTCCTGAGCTCATGCCTATTTTGAAATAATTATTAAAAGGCAGCTCCAAAGCTGTGTTAGAAAAGTGGATGGATGAGTACCAAAGACATTTTCCTGTCTTTATGAAGGCCTGTTAATAAAAGGAAAATTTTGAACAGTCAAATATACTAAAACCTAAATAATATCCTCCACCCAACCACCCCCCCGCCCCTCCCCCCAAAAAAAAGTGTTTCAAACAGACAGGCACTTACATGTGAGGTTGGCTTTGTATGTGGGTGTCATGATGGTACAAAGGAAGTGCTACACAGAGTAGGTGACCCATAGATTAAATAGGCCATTTCTTGAGGGGGATTAAAAATTGAAATGGAATTCAAGAAGATATAGGAAACAAGAAGGGCAATAGGTGGTAGAAATGCCATAAGACAAGTGAGGGTAGCAAAGCAATAAGAACAGACCATTGACACCCTGTGCACTATTGACAGCAGCAGGGACAGAGGACTGAAGTCCTTATCTGGGGCATAATGGTCCATACCTGCCATGCAGAACTCGAGTGGTGGGAGTGAGGAGCTGGGGCAATAAGGCTTACAATGAAGTTTAGGAGAACAAAGTCCTTGGACAGGCAGGGTGCAAGGGTCCATCCATGGTGTGTGTCCATCCATGGTTGTACCCTGCTCCTCCAACCCCTCAGAAGGGTGAGGGGGTGCTGTGTGTCCCCAGCCACAGCCCCAGGTTGCACAGACACAGCTTCTCACCCAGGCAGCATGCTCATCTCCTTCCCAGAAGGGCAGTGAAAGCCTTCACAGGGTCACTAACCCAGGAGAGAGAAGTAAATATGTGTTTGCATCCCATCCCCCAGCATTTTTCATCCCATTCTAGGTAATTTCCCGCCATGTATGTTCAACTAATTAAAAGAAAACAGGACCTGATCTGAATACCCAAGGTAAGACTGCAGCCTTTTCAGATTTCTTCTGCTGTTGGTAATTTCTGTTTTCTTTTGGGTTGTTTTATTCCTTTATCTGGTTTGAGCTGTCTGCAGGAGGGAAAACAAGTGCACTTAGAGGCTCTGACTGAGGTATTGCCTCTAATAGTCTGGATTCAAGTCCCTTTGTTTACACTAAAAGGCATCTGGTCTTGTTAAAAAGGCTAACACGTGCTGCAGATAAAATCCTAACTAAAGACCTTAACTCTTTGAAGGTTTATCTACTGTGGTTTTGAATTCACTGTGAGGTGTCTGAGGTGTGCTGTCAGCGATGGATTCGGCTTGTAATCTCAGCATGGGAGGCAGCTGAGCTTTTTTCTGTATGTAAATTGCTGACAACGTTAATGGCCATCAGCAAGGAACAAATAATATTACTCATAATGCCAGTGCCAGTTTCCTGTCTTTATCACAATCCATTCTTACAAAAGAGTTGCAAATGGAATAAAACAGCCTCTTCTCACCCCCCATTTGTGTAGAAATGTTCCTCTTGAAGGCTTTACTCCAATTAAAAGCCTTTTTTTTTTCTGGTTGCAGTGAAAAGATGTTCTACCTAGGGATCCATGTGTATTATCAGACTCGCATATTTGCACGTCTTTGTTCTTAACTTTGATTAAAAAAAAAAGTTTTCCCAAAGTTACTCCATTTGAATCGGAATTTCAGGCACTAGAAATACAACGTTTACATAGAGTTGAACTCCAGAAACACTTGCCATGTGGTCACACACAGAGCTGGACAGATTTTTTGTCTCACAGCACTCACCCTGCTCACTAGCTGGGAATGCCTAAATCCCTGCCTGTCACTGACACTCCCCAGCTTGTGTCACTGATCTGTTGTTACACAAAGGCTCACTGTCTTTCTTCATGGTCCATCAAATTTGAAGGTACCACACTGATACTACTGGAAACAACACCCTGCCCTAATCCTGTTCAATTGGAGAAGGTTGCTCTCTGGGAAAGAGACTATTGGCATTGGGATTATGCAACTAAATAAATCCATTTGCTCTCGTTAAGTTGGTAGCATTAACAATAAATAATAGTCTCAAGAAAAAAATTTAATGTCCAGAACTTGATACATCTTACATGTATTTTCTATGCAATGCTCACAAATATTGCATGTTTCAGGTAATTAATAGTGATTTGCCAAGAAATGGATTGAAAAGGTTATGTTTTATGGCAACAGGATGAGTTGCAGTGATCTGATTTCTCTGTGTGCATTTCAGCACTGTAGTGGCAGCTGAAGGATGGAGTGAATTCTTAGGTGGCTGTTTTGGTACCAGCAGCAAGGCAAAATTTATTGCCTGCTGTCATCCATTAAACCATGCACATTTAAATAATAGAAAGTACCTGAAGATGATTAGCAGAGTAAATTACCCAAAGAAACCTAGTTAAAATAGTTCTGCAGTAGCTCTACAGCATGTCAGTGTCACTGAGGAGACTGTTGTAAAAAGGAGTGGAGTTAATGAAATGCCACTTCACTGTCAAGTGCTGAAGCACCACCAGAGGAGGACTTGTCAGCACAGATTGTGGAGGTGGTGAATGGAGAAACAAATGGAATGGCACTGGCAAACAGGACCTAACTCTGGCTGTGACCTGTGCCACCAGGTAAAATCAGATGCCACTGCAGCTTTTTGTGGTGGCCTTCAGTACATTTAAGCAAAGCACCCCAGGTGACTCTCAAAGCCCTATTTGGCACCAGTGGTGGCCAGAAAACAGGGCTAAGTATGAGATAAGAGTCACCCATGTCTGCAGTGGGCTTCCCTCTCACTGGCAGAGTTTTTGGCCAGGATTCCTGCCCATGTGGGCCCCACGGACTCCCACATGCTACCATATGCAAGTTTGGCAGTATCACTTTTTTAATACTATTTGCATTGGCTACTTTGTGAAATAAAGTCCATGAAATCACGTTCTGGTTTTATGTTGTCAGCAAAATACTGAATAATGACACAAACTTTTCCCTGTGTAACAATCTCAGTTTCCTCCAATCCAGCAGACAGTGATTTCTGCTCAAAGCTGACTTGTCTGGCAGGTAGCAGAAAACCCCTAGTGTGATAAAGAATTATTTCTGTGCTACCCCAATGGGGCTCTCTGAGACTCAGGGAAAACAACAACACAACCAAAGTTCTAGAGGTGTTGGACCACATTATCACAGATCCCAGGAAGGGCTCAAAAATCCCTCAAGGAATCCTCCCTGTTTAAGCATCTAAAAATATTTCAACAGCCTGTCCTCTACTCTTCCAGAATGAAACTCTCCATCAACTAATTTTTGGGTACACATTTAGGAAATATGCTCCACATCCCATCAGGGAGCTGACACAACCTTGATTTTAGCATGAGAAAATTATTTATATTAACCCAGAGCGGTGAAGCACCAGCAAGGAGAAGAATGAGTTCTGCAGGCTGGGGAGGAACCTTCCTGAGCTGAGCTTCCACAGATCATTCATCCTACAGATCATTTAAACATTAAATTATCACAGACTGTAACACTGGATATGCTCTGTAGCCACATTCCTCAGAAGGGTGTCACTGAAAGACATAAAATTGCATAATTGTGTGCTTGCTGTTCTAGCTGCCACATTGACAAGCATTATTTTATCTCCAAAGAAAAGAACAAGTAAGAGAAATGTTCATAAATGACCCCATCAAATCAGGTAATGAGCAGCAGGAGACAAATCAAAGTGTCTATTTTATGTGCAGTAATGGAGGAAAAGCCAGAATTCCCACAACCAGCCAAATGCCACTGATGATGAATGCAGGTAACTCTGGGTCAGGTACCAAACAAACCAGGCACAGGGGTTAAAAGGGCATTCCAAGTTAATGAATGTAGTTTTCCATTTCTGCCTTATATCATTTTTCTTCATCTTTCAGTATTTTTTAGGGTTTTTTAATTTGGTTTTTCTAGGGTTTTTCTGCTCTTTCTATGCCTTGATGGACTGCTGAGAGTGTGAAAAGTGACCACCTTGAAAACTCACATTATTTCAGTAAATTATGCACATATATTCTGTATAGGGTCTGGGGAGTTCCTGTTCCCTGTAAATAGCATTTCTTGCTTTTTTTCCTGCAAAGGTTTACTATGCCTAGAAGCAGGAATGCTTTTGTTGTACAAGAGCAAAGCCACTCTTTGAGAAGCTGTTTGGAAACAATAATATTAAACTGCAAACCAAACAACATGTTGCCTTCCTACGTTTAAAGAGAGCTTCATTTTTCTTACCTTGCCAAGCCTGGAAAAATTCTTTCAAAATTAAATGTCATTCCTGAGGCCTAGAGACATTCAGGTTGGGTTAGAGCCAGACCTAATTGAATCAGAAATTAAAATATTTATTGAGTTGTAGAATTAGAAGTAGAAATACACAAATTCTTCCAAAACCATCAAAGTCTTTCCAAAGAGACCAGCAGTCAGAGGCAGAATATGTCCAGAGTGTATTTAAAGAAAAAACAGAAAAAGTCATAGAGGAAAAAAAAAAAAAATCAAAGCTTTCCTTGCAATAGACCTTGTTTGATTAAATGAACAGCACGGTTATTTTGGCTTTGATTCACTGTGATGTTGAGATCTGTGTGATTTAATTCTTAATGCATGCCTTCCACTGCTGTGTGTTTACAGAGTTATTCACACTTTGAGAAATATTTTCAGGGAGATGGTGAAGTGGCCCCAAATTCAAATGTTTTTGTTACTTCACCTACTCTGTTAGTAAGTGCAAATAAATATGTGATCACAGAATCGTAGAATCACAGAATGGTTTAGTTAGAAGGGACCTTGAAGATCAACTAGTTCCATGTCCTCCTTTCACTGCATCAGATTGCTCAGAGCCCCTCCAGCCTGGCTTTGAACATTCTCAGGGATGGGGCAGCCACAGCTTCTCTGAGCAACCTGTTTTACCACCTTCAGAGTAAAGAATTATTTCCTAATATCTAATCTAACCCTACTCTTTTCAGTTGAAAGCTGATGCAGCAGCCCTCTTGTTAGAGGGTAGAAATGAGCCTAGACATAGACTTCTTGTTCATCACAGCATAAAAAGGTCCCTGGTTTGTTCCTCTTCACAGCTCAGCCATCCTGACTCCAACCATTCCCTGACTCTGGCTGCAGCAGCTCCTGCTGTAGGTTTCCCTTGCAGTCTCTGACTGCAGGGATCAGTTTGCAGAATCTGACTGCAGCTTTTACCTGGCTAGACCCTGACTGCAGGGATCAGTTTGCAGCCTCTGACTGCAGCTTTTACCCAGCCAGACTGTGACTGCAGGTTCCAACAACAACAGGCTCTGACTGCACACCCAGACAGACCTAACAGCAGTGATTCTCTCTGCCCAGGATCCTTCTTCTCTCAGAATCTTCCAATTCATGGTCCTCCATCACCAGCTAACCCACTCCCTTGTATCACACTTATCTTTATTGGACAGCTGTGATTCATCAGGGGTAAGGGTAAACCCCTTGGGGTAAACAACACAGCTGTTACTTATCAGGGACCAGGTCACCTCTATTCCCTTCTCCTACAGAGAGCCATTCCCCCTTGTCTATCCCAAGGTGATCACCACTTGCACGGCCTCCTCCATGTTTGCTGGTAAGGTGGGAGCACAATCCAGAGACCAACATTCCATTCCTGTCTCTGCTGTGGGACAGGGTCCTGAGATCGTGGTGCTGAGTGTGCATCTCCCCAGACAGGGCAGGAACGAGCCAACACCTTCCTCTGTGGAGGAGCAGAATGAACAGCAGCAGGAAATAAAACATGGAGGGCAGAAGCAACTGAGAACACTCATCTTTGCTCATGTCTTTTCACTGCACTGTGAACAAAACCCTGCTCCAAGAGAAGACAAAGCTCACCAATGAGATGCAAAACCACTGATGTTTTCTGAAAGTAAAACTATTTCTAAAATCATCTGGAGTCTTGCAGAGGACACTTAGTACTGGCACATGGCATGGTGGCTCTGTGGGGACAGCTGCCAGGTGAGGGACTGGCACCCCAGAGTTCCCTCCTCCAGCTACAAGGGGTTCCTTGGGGGGCTTTCATCTCATATCTGTCCCTGCTTGAGCTGAAGTGATTTTACAAGCCTCTGTATAACCTTTATCCACAAAATAGGCTAAAACCTTCCTCAAGTCCAGCAAACTCATCTATTATTCCCCTTATTACCTTGCAGCAGTCAGCTGGAGGCCCTGCCCCAGCTCTCTGCTGAACAGGCCACTCGGTGCTCTCAGTACCACGCAGTTTCTTGTCACTGCCTTGCACAACAACAGAAATCCTCGGCCTATGCTTGGAAGACATAAATATAGAGAGAAAAGAGACATTATTGAACACCATGGGAGTGAAGGAGTTTTAACTCTCTGTTCTCACACCCCGCATCTCCCAGGCTGTCCTGATTCTGTGGCAGCACTTGAGGAAGAGCAGCAGCTGCAGAACATCAGCAGATATGAAGCTGCCAGGGCTCTTTCCCCCTTGTGTTTTATGGAGGGATACATTGCTGTGTAGTGAGAAAGCAGGACATTAATCTAGCTACTTTTGTGGAAGAATGAAGACAGCTCTCAGACAAACACTGACATTCAAATATTAGCAACCACCACATGAGCACTACTCAGGCATGTCTTGAATATACTGGTTCAATAGTGATATTTTAAAAGAAAAGCTGAGGGTCTTTCTGTCACAGAAACAACATTTTTCAGAAGCACACAGCATCCAGAAACAAGCACTGGAACACACAAGGGGGCTCCCCAGTGCTGCTGGCCAGGGATGGAGGGTGCTCAGGCTCTGCTGAGTTATGTATAACACATAAAATTGATCAGGTACAAGGCAGTGGTCCAAAGCCCCAGGTGAGATCAAGAGCCAGTGCACCAGACATAATGCAAGCCAAGGGGTGGGTAGTTCCTACATGGATGCTGCCAGATTAGGTAGCAGTGTCTTTGACCAGCCCCCGAGGAGCCATGACATGAAGAAGAGGACAGCAAACTCTATTTTCCTATGTGGAAAATCAAAGCAGAATGAGTGACTGAGGCTCACAGGGGAGAAATCTGTGAAAGAGCTCAGAATTTCCACCCCATCTCTGAACTCTCCATCCTGATTCTGAAGTAGACAGCCACAAGGTCTGACTGTCACACAAGCACACAGGGACAGAAACCACTGCTCTCATGAAGTGCTGCCAAATGGTTTGATACAGCACTTCATTTATTTTCAGAAACTGATTTTTAAGAAGAAATTAGCTATTGAATACAGAGAAAGGATGATGTTCCTTCCAATACCTTCTGGAATCGAGAACACTTTCTTTTTTATTTTCCTTTTTGTTCTTCTTCTTTTTTTTTTTTTATTACTCTGTCATTGTAGCTCCTTGAAGACTTACTGCTGAATGTTCAAAAACCAAGAGCTGATCCTTAGACCAGACTCAAATATCTTGCTTGTGCACAACTGTGAATTACATTGGCCAAATTCCCTCTTTCTGGTATAATTCAGCTGACTTAGAGTTACTCACACTTTATAGCAACATGAATGAGAGGAGATTCAGGTTCAATGCTTCATTTTCCATCCACATCAGAAGTTAACTACCAGCTTTATTCCCTGATCCTGCTGAAAGGGCTGATGGTGGTGGGAAACAAACAAAGGCGCCTTGACATGCAAAGAGTTGGGTATGTTGTTGCTAAACAAACATGCCCATGTTAACTTCAGCCTCATTAAAAATACAAGACAAACATTCATCCTGGGATCCCCGACAGGCAATTGGTAACAAAGGATGTGTTCTAAGCATCAAAAAACACACAAAACACTCCAAAACAAACAGGAAAAAACCCCACTGTAAACCCATGGTAGGTAAACACTCAAAATTATAAACCCTAAAAAAGAAAACATCTTTTCTGCATCCTGTCTAGCATGTCTTGAATCTTGGATAAAAAGATTTAACATTCTTTTCACTCTATCCACTTTTAATAGGAAAACCCAGGTGCAGATGTTGGCTTGGTTCCAGTGCCAAGATCCCCGCTCTTCAATAAAGAGTTTAATGTAACTTAATCTAGAGATGCAAAGAGCCCTAAGATTTTAGCAGTTGAGATTCAGAATCCTAATTAATTTTCTGTTGGTCAGTAGTCACAGAGATTCCCTTAGTTCTGCTTTTGCTAATATTGTTTAAAAAATATTAAATCTAATAAAATGTGGATAACTGTGGATAAATCAGTTGCAATTCTTGGTGAAATAATAAATATTTATACAAGAAAATAGAATATAACCAACCAAAATGATGCTGTTTTCTTCTCCCTCCCTTCACTTCATCCCTGCCCATGAGATTGTTGTATCATTAATAAAGGGATAACCATAAATGTACGGCAACACCACCAGCTGAGTCTGTATCAGCATACACTGCTGTTTAGGAAAGGAAAGCAGAAGCAGATGTTCTCACCCTGCCAGCAAATCCATAGGGAGACATGACACAGAGACCTTTCCACCACAGGAGGAGAAAAAATTTTAGGTGGCTTATGAAGATGAGCAGTTGATTTGATTTTCATAGAATCACAGAATGGCCTGGGTTGGAAGGGACCTTAGAGATTATCCAGTTTCAAACCCCCTGCCATGGGCGGGGACACCTTCCACTAGACCAGGTTGCTCAGAGCTCATCCAGCCTGGCCTTGAACACCTCCTGGGATGAGTTAGTGACATTATTTTATAAGAAGCAAGTGCAAACCATGCTCCCCTTGGTCTGGAAGGAGTAATTAGCAGAGAAGTCATTGATTATTGCACATGCAGCTACCCAGGGTCTAATGCAAGCAGCAGCAAAATGGCCTCAGTAGGACATGCAGTAAAGACACCAAGAAATTCAGCAGCCCAAGATGAGGAAAAGTTAACTGGCACATTAACCATTGTAGCTCTGGGGGTTTTGTAGTCAAATTCTAAGCATAGGAAGAAACAGCCTTCCATGGGTTGCTGTGCAGGGGGCTGTCCCAAAGTGATGAACAAGTCTGTAGTCCCTACAGGTCGTGTCTCTCACACGTTTGGGGTGAGTAGCAGCTGCCTGTCTTTAGGAGACTCAGGGTCCCAGGGCAGGCAGGCCACATGCTCAGCACACTCAGAGCAGCTCGAATGTCCTGGACCCATCTGCAGTGATATCAACATTTTCAGAAGACCTTTGTTTCTAGGAGCACAGACCACACATTGATTGCATTTCCTTCTGGACTAGGGTGAAATTCTGATTGAGAAAAGCACTGACAGGAACTCAGTTAATGCATCACAATTTCAATATATTCAATACAAATGAGCAAACACCAGAATTTCTGACCTCTAGCCACAATATCACTTTTGTAATATGATGACACTATACCAAGCTATTTCCTCCTGGCTCAAGAACCAAATGCTATTTGCTGAAAGCCAGTTCAGTTTGTCTGAACTTAATAAAACATCCTTCTGCAACAAAGCATAAGGATTTTCTTCTGAAAGAAATTAATAAACATTTGACAACTTAAATAAACTGAACCCTGCTGAAACCCTTTGAGGCTCAAACATATTGATTTTTTTTCTTCCCCCCAAATCACAGGTATTAATAAATAGCAGGAGTAGACCATGTTATACAAGGGATTGTATTATTAAGTAGATTTGGGAAAATACTAAATGTTCAGTGTCTGCCTGCTCACTAAAACTGTTCCGTTGCATTGATGGGTTCCACCAGTATAATTTTCACTTGCATTTAAAGATACCTGAGACAAAATGAGTTCTAGCAAAGACACAAGAACTGATAGTGATTAAACAGTATTCCAAGCCATGAGCAAAGCAAGAGCGAGAGGATTTATGCACAGGATGTCTCCAGAGCTGGAAAAAACAGCTGAGACAGTGGTGGTCCTATGGCTGCAGCCATTATCTGCCATGGGGGTTTGGATCTTCAGATGATCTTTATTTGAAAATATTCAGCTCTTGAATTGTCTCCATCCTCTGCTCTCTACCTTCCTCAGAAGGCAGAAGAGAAAGTTTTTGCAAACATCAAGAGACGACCAATAGTGTCATAATTAATTTGACAATAATACTAAAATTATTGCAATGTGGTTTTAAAAGAAGTTTTTTATAACAGTTTTCTTATGTGAAAACAGAGCAAGTAACCAAGCAAAAGACAATTATTATACAAGCTGATTTCCACTACTTCACCTTCTCCTTATTTATGTACAGCAAATGACACAGTCAATAACAATAATAACTAAAAATCAAAAAGCTCATTAGGTGACTGATTTCAAGAATGATGCTGGGCTGTGAGGGGTTTTTTAAATAATGCAGTCTTTCACAAAGATGAGTTTTAACCCAGCCTCATATAAATGCTGAGCTGTTTTTTAATGACCACAGTAGTGGGGCAGCCCCTGAGTGAGGTGACACCTGGGTGCAGTTGGGCTACCCAGGAGTTACACTAATCACTTAGACAAGTGCCTTTGAGACTTCCTTTTCCCAAAAAGAATGGTACCTCTATAGACCATGAACTTCGCTTCTCTCCCTGGCAAAGGGAAGGATTATTCTGTTGGTGACAGAAATAAATATTTTCACATTACTGAGGTGATTATACACAAGGGGAAAATAATTCATTTAGAGGTTTTACTTAAGAGACAAAACCCATTAAAATACGGCCATTTCCCCACTGATGTCTGCAGCCCTCTGCCAGAGTGTTCAATGTCAGCAGGACTGTGCCTCTCCTTCTTGTAAGGAAAGACTCACTCTGTGATGATTACAAATGGAAAGACTGAATAACACCTGCTGCTGAGAAAGTCCCGTGACTAGGAAGAATTCCTCACATTTCCTGCTGCTGCTTTCCCCATCATCATCAGGGCAATCTGATACCGCAGCCAGAGCCGCGGGGACAGCGCTGCTGCTCCCAGCTCCAGGGCCAGCGCTGGAACTAGAAGGGAAGAGGAGGTCAACACAAACACATCAGAATGGAGGGCTAAAGGCAGCGAGAGACAAACCCTTGTGGTGATGGAGTTATCACAGCTTGGCTCTTTCCCGGTTGTAATTTCCTGCAGACGTACAAGGACAGTGGGAAAAATCAACTTGTACCTTTTCCAGTTAAAACCACTGTTGTGGTCTTTATGACTTTCAAGATGAAAAAGTAGACCTCAGAGTATCAGTATCAGAGTCCAGGAGTGCATTTTCCTCTTAATTGCACAAGATCTCCAGAGCTGCAATTACTGCTGAGAGTGTTTTCTTGGTCCCACCTAAGGATTCAGCAGCATTCACAGCACACTGAGCACCTCACTATGTTCTGTCTGGGCTCAGTGACAGCATCCCCCCAGATGATGGGGGGGAGCTGAGATAGGCTCTCAAAGGAGTTGTGAATCCCTGTTAAGCTAAATTCCTTCTCTACAGAGTTTTCAAATAATCACTGTTTTAAACATGATATTTCACCAAGAGTTCTTTGTAGCAATCTAGTGCTCTAAAACATTTCACCAGATGAGAATTATCAACAAAATGCACTGAAGTGCAAGAACCAGCCCACTAAGTTGCTTTGAGAGCTGACAGGGAAGGAAAGTAAAGATGCAGATGAGTGAGTGACTTGCCTGGCTCTCAGGGGCCAGAGGTGAAACCACAAGAAATCAGGTGTTAGAGGAATAAAAGAAAGCACTGAAAATTCCACTGCCTTGACATGTGGGTGAGGATGACTGAGATGTCTCCTTTCATTTTGATGTCACTTTTCTGGGCAACCAATGTTTATATGCTTAGGAAGAGTCACTAGAGATAAAATACTGTTTTTTCACAGGAGGAAACAAGTCCAGCCCACAACAGAAATCTTTCTCTGTATTTTCATCACAGTGACAAAGTGACTCCTCTCTTTTCATTAACAATATTGTACTGTGAAGCAAAAGTCAAGTCAACAGCTAAGAGCTTCTTGAAACATAAGATCTTGGCATGTGAGGTCTTTGCTTTCAGTTAATGGAAACAAGCCATCATGAGAAAACTTGACTGTATCCTCCTGCTGTCACTCACTTCAGAAACTGCTGAAAGACAGCAATCCGTGTGAGTGGGAATTCTGTATGGCAGGCTGGGGCAGGCTTGGTCCCTGTGGTCTTGCATGATAGAAGACAGTGCATTCTTGCAAATTTATTTGCAACATTTTGCCTCCTTCCTATGAATTTACTTTTTTTCATTCACACTTACCCACTAGTAGCTAAAATTTGCCACCAAGGCTTATATAAACGTTTGCCATAAAAAATTAAAGGTACACATGAAAAAGGAATAAAAATATATTTTTCCATTGCTACAGATATTCCATTCCAGTGCTTCCTAACAAGAGGGAGTTTCAGGCTTATCAAAATGGGATAGAAATGGTTTCATCAGTGTTCTAGTGCTCCCTCAGTCACACTCTGACCTTGGGCAGGTAATTTATCTGCTCTGAGCATCAGTCTTTCCTTCTGCAGAAAGGAGGAATTGGATTTTACCTTATAGGGGCATGCTGTGAAGCTGCAGACTTTTAAGGGTGACATGAGCAGACCTAATAAAGGGAGAAGGTACAAGACCCTGAGACAGATCCAGCTCTTGGGTTCATTTCCCAGGACTTTGCCCTTACAGTGCAAGGCCAAAAAAATATATTAAAAAAAAACAACAAATAACAATAGAAAAGTCTTCATGAAAGTTGAACATGAGATTAGCTGCTTCTCAAAGTCATACCATTAAATTTAAAAATTCTAAATTATGAGAGCTTTCAGATCAATGTGCTACACAGTAGCTCAAATGGAACAGAAATAAAAAGGCATTTATATCCAACTGCCATCCTGTCAACCTCTCCTGTGCAGGCTGGGCACAGCTTCCAGTCAGAGCTGCAGTGAACACGATGACTTTCTAAGCTGCAACGAGCTCTGCTCAGGAACCTTCCAGCAGCTGAGGGGGATCCTGTGCTATCACCCCCATGCTGCAGTTGCCATCCCAGCAGAGCTGCAGGCCCTGCCCCATTGTGGCATGTCCAGAGCACTCACACCCAGCAGGGATAACAACTGGGGACTGCCAGCACATAAAAACCCAACTGCATTGCTCTGGCCAGCCTACTGTGTCTGCTCACTGAGGGACAAGGGCACATCAATGCACTCCCCACAGAAAAGGAGAGAGGCAAGAAATATGAACTGGGTTCACTCCAGAGAGACCCTGCTCATGGCAGCTGCTGACTTGGGTCCATACCTCAGGAGCATGTGCATATATCCACTCTCCCATTTTGCAGCCAGGGAAATAAAATGGTTCTGGGACATCTGTCAAATCCCTGCCCTCCTCACTGGTTTTCTGGAGGAATTATTTTCTTAGGTTTTATTTTTCATTTGTTTGGGATTTTTTCCTTTATTTCACTGATTAAAGTCTAAAATTATTAAATAACTTCTTAATTTTCTCTCTAAGCACCAAGCCTAGTTCTCAAAATTGCATTTTAGAAGGCAAGAGGCCCTTGAGCTGGGTCCTGCAGGAGCGGGACCCATTGTCTGACAAGGGCAAAGGGCAGCTGCACATGCCAGACGGATGTGGCTGTGCCAGAGCTGCCAGGGGTTCTGCACAGCTCTCCTGCTGCACTTCCTACAGGGAAGGCTCCTGCAGGGCCCTCCAGCAGCGATGTTGGGACGTGCAGAGCCACAAATCCAAGGTGTCTGCTGCTCCTCCTGCCATCCCCCTCCTCTCCAGCTGACCAAGTGGACCCTCTGAAACACCTTGCCCCAAAAGATTCATTTATGGCAGCTTCTCAAGCAGCCTTGCTTGCGAGATATTATTTCTATTAATTAGGCCTTTTGGCTGCTTGATATGCCAGAAAATTCATATTTTTCTACTCTTTTTCTCCTGCTTTTGAGTTGTTGTATTTATTCAAGATGAAAGCCAGATGTTATATTAACAAGAGAACTGCCTCTTCTTAAGGGAAACATTCATCAGGGTAGAAGTAGACATTGTAGATTTGCTGTGAATTATTTAAATTCCTCCTTTTTTTTTTTTTTCTTCTGAACAGGAAATCCAAGAAGATGTATTTGAAAGCAATAGTATTGTGACTGCAGAATAAAAGCCATTTACCCTAATCCCTTTAAAAGCTGGTAATACAGATTTAAAAGTACTGAAGTTTAAAAATGTTTAAAATGGAAGGAATGACAAATATAAACCCAAAATATTAGGGGGGGGGGAAATAGTGTTTGGATAATTTATATAGCAAATACTTTACAAATCCAACAAGAGATAATTACTATCAAACCAGCTGGATTTTTAAATATCTAGTGGCCATTGTTTTTCCTACAGAGGTTCTTCTCCCAAAGCCAGGGTTTTAGCAGAAATGGACCTAAAAGACATTTTGCTTTATTCTGAAAAAAGACACATTCTACAGAACATCTCCTCTGGCATTGTGCTGAATGGGAACACTGCGATTATTTTCATAGGGAGGGTGGGATGGGAGGACTGAGGAACAAATAATTTGTGCAAAGATAAACTTCCCCATGGTACTGCCCAGGTGGTTCTTGGGCTTTTTCTGACACCTGGGTTTGGCACTTGTGGAGCTGTGCTGGCTGTGACTCCTGGGCCAGTGCCAGAGGTGGGAAATGCTCTGTCAGTGCTTGTTTTTCCTCTCCTCCTCAAATTTCTCTTCACGGTGGCTGGAATTACACCCATAGGAAGAACAGTAGAGAAGGAATATGCAGTGTTTTCTCTATATTAAAATTCAACAGCAAATAAATAATACTTTTCATGGAAAAAAAGCCCATAGACTTTGCAACTGACCGATGACCGCAGTATTTCCCTGCGACTCGGACAAGAGCAGCCTCAGGCATTGCCCCACCCCTTGATCCTGTTGTTGTGGGTATGTTGCTCACACTTGTGATCTGCATTCCTTCTAGTGCAAAACATGGCTTAGAAATCTAATTTTAGAAGCATAACTTTTTAAATGAAGATCCAGCTTCTTACACATCCAAACCAACAGTTCGAAAACATCCCTCCCATGTATAAGCTATAATCTTTAATATTTAAATAAATTACATATGTATCAGAGATTTCTAATACCATATATTCATAAAAATAATCATAATCCTGAAACCTAGTTTACCCAGTCTTGGAAAACTTTTTGAAGTTGCAACAAAAACATCTACTTGTATAGGATGTTATATCTTTATTATTAAATATCTCCATTATGCTATTTCTGGAATATTTTTAGAATTAATATAATCCATTGTAATAAAAAGAAGAGTACTGGCATAACTATTTGACAAAATGTGTTCCAGTTGAATGAGCTAATTAGCTTTTAATAATGAAATCCAGCCCATGGACTTACAAAGCAAGCTACTGGAGCCTAATGATTTCAAAAGCTATCACATTTACAAGTTAATGTAGTATAAATTATTCATGAGCATCTTATAAATAAGTTCAATAAGTTATTTTCAGGGCTAGTGTTGCCTTAAAATGAGCTTTTTTCAAAAGTGCCTTTAGAAACAGAGCTTTTTTGTGACCCCATATCCTCCCTGGGTTTTGGTACTTCGACATGAAGCTGCAGAAGTTTGGATGCTGAGGGTCATTCACCAGCTCAGATTTCCTTCAGCCCACATCTCTGCTAAGCCCTGACAGTCCCCATGGTTTGGGAGTGTGCAGAGGCATCAGAGGCACTCAGGGCAGTGACCAGCCTTGCTGATTCCCTCTCTTAATGGCAGATGGTTACTGCCCATGACTCCCTAGATACAGAAACCAATTCCAGAGAAACCTCCCAATGCTGAAACCAGGAGAGCTGCACGGAGGTACCAGCAGCACTCTTCTTCTTTGTCAGCCATTTCTTTCATGGACAGGTTCTGACTCATCCAGCAGATTGAGATACCCTCTCCTGGGTGCAAAGTACCTGTGAAAAGTCAGTAAATTTTACAAACTGAAGAAATTCTTTCCAAGCCAGGCTTTGTCACCCTCGACCTGAAAAAAAAGGGCAGAGTTTCAGTAGCAAAAGGTGAATCAAGGTTATAAAATGTTTTAAAAAATGGGTCAGGAGATGGTTCAGGTATTTAAAAGTCTTGAGCCTTAAAATACTTACAGGTATTTAATAGTTTTGAGCCTAAAGGAGGAACATTAATTTAAAGGGAAAGATCTCTAGGGGTCTGGGGACTAAGGACTAGAGGAGGGAAGGGTTGGCTTGGTTTTAGAGTATTTGGTATTTACTCTTTTGCCATGCTCTTATTGTCAAGCTTGGCCTGGCTTAATGAATTCTAATTGTCAACTGAAACAGGCTTCAGCTGCAGCTGTTCAGGTCAGGCTCAGTTTGTATCACCTGGGGATGCTTTTCTTTGGGTTTCAGAATAGTAAAACTGGATAATCAAGAAAATGCTTTGATTTGTGAGAATATTTGAAAGTCAAATCTTCTAGTGCACAAGTGTCTCTGCTAAACACCACTTTTCATGCAAAAAGAATCTCTCTTCTAGCAGAGATTTTTTTATTCATTTTATATACAGGTCATAAATCTACAAGTTCTAATTCTAGTTTTAGACCAACAAATACACAGTAAGATTAAGGCAGGAATGCTTCCCCTGTTTAATTGCCTGTCTGAGTTACGTCTTGGCAAAGTTCTCCATCATTTGTTTTCTAATAGATGGTACTCCAGGCATTTTCTCCATTTTGTTATTTTGCTTACCAATAGGAGATCTTGGATGACTCAAAAACATCAATTCCTGTAGAACTTCAGACATTTAGAGCAATCCCTGCCATTGCTTTCAGCTGTCCTCATTTGGGTTTGTTTTGGGTTTGATTTTACTGTTTTGAGCCACAGCACAATCTATTTGGGCCTCAGAAGGAACTATGTGGTCCTCATATCTCTTATTTGATTAGCTACAACTGGTATTTTTAAAGAACAGAGGAAACAGTTTATTTCACAATTGCTCACTGAAAGCAATTTTCTCTCAAAAAACTTGGCAATATTCATGTATCTTATCTGGAAATAGGATGAGGGAAGATAACTTGAACTATGTTCCTCTTACTCACTGGTTACATGGAGAGGATGTTCAGCACAAGTTTGAAGGCTAGAGGTTCATTAGATATGTCAAACTTGAAAACCACAACGGTTTCATTACCAAAGTTCATTTGCACAACCAGGGGAGACAAGTTTGACTCAGAGGATTCCTAGCAAAGTGTGTTCTGTTTACCTTGGGGGTCAGCTCAGGAACATGGAGTCACTCCTCAAGAGATGCTCTCCAGCTTCCTTTATCCCTTCAAGCTGCATTTTAGTCCTACTTTCTCCATCAGGAGTATGTAGCAACCTGTGATAGCAATCTGTGACAGAAAGGCAGATATGTAGGCACAAATATCCACATGTGCATGACTTGCTCCCCCAACACACAATACGTTATAAATCCAAAATATCTCCCCACAGGGAAGGGAAATAAGAGCAAACATCAACCCACTATTATTTTTAAAAATCACACCATTTTTAAAAGGGGACAAAACAGCACATGAATCTGTGAGGTGATGCCTTCTACCTGGGTATCTTCCCTCAGCTCATCTCAAAGTTCATTCATGAAGGTAACCCCCAGTTTTGCAACAATAGCAAACAAAACTGATGTACCAGATGGTCTCCAAGAGGCTAAGAGGGATGACAGCACTTCTCTGTATTTGTGTAAGAGGTATGAAAAGACATTCAATGCATACACCTCAAAAAGACCAAATATGGATATTCAGTACTTCGTGAACACTGTATCTGCTGTTAGCTGGGCTTTTAGAGGGCACCCCATGAAGCTCTGGTTCAAACAATGGGTTGGTGTGACTCACTTGCAGGTTTCAGAGAAATCCTATCTGCACAAGCTATGATGAGGTCCTTGAGGAAGAGACAAGGAGTATTGTCAATATTTGGGCATGCCTATCAAAGCAGTTTCCATAAACATCCCACATAAATAAAACCCCAAAAAACAATTTCATTAATCAATTTAAATCACTTAATTTACAAAATGTTGAAAAAAATGCACGTTTGCAGACATTTCTGAGCTCTGTTTTTTTCTCCTCCTTCAAATAGTAATTTATTAAGCCTTTTAAAACTATTAGGGTTTGCCAAGCAGTTTCATCAAGCTGCATCCTTCAATGAGTCCATGAGTTTTGAGTCGAGTGAAGAACAAATGAGCAATGTCAACAAGACCTTCAGCTAACAGGAACCAGGTGGGTTTTGACATAGTATTTTCAAGTCCTGCGTCATCATGTTGCATTCTTGAGCCTGGTGTGACTTCCTGGGAGCAGTGCCACAGTCAGGCAAACCATTATTTACAATTAATGACATCTTGAATATTGCATACACTTAAATTTCTCTTGTCCCTGATTCTTTTGAACTGCTTCTTCTTCTTTTGATTCTGACTGCAAGCTCTTTGGAACAAGGATTTCCAACAATTTGGAAAAAGGTCAGAGTCTCCAGAAATCAGCCACCAAAGCTGCACGCCTCGGGAGACAAGTGCTGGCTTCACAGGCACGTGGAACAGCATTTTCCTCTCCCCAGGGAGTGGCTTGGTGTCCTGAGCTATCAAACAGCATAAGAAAGGTCACAGAGTGAATGAGGTTTTCCTCCTCCTGCAGCCCAACTGTGAGGAATTCACTCCAAGAGCACAACTCAGCTCCCACTTGCCTTTCTGCTGTCACCCACCTGTTGCATTTCTGCCCAAATTCAACTCTCAGCCACTCAGGCAGTTCCTGGTGCTTTCTCCTCACTACAGGCAGAACCCTGCCATGCAGAGTCCAAGCCCTCCCTCCATCCCCTTTCCAAACCTCTCTTAGCTTCTTCAGCCTCCACTGCAGCCAGCATGGTCCCCTCAGGCAGACAGAGCCAGGACCTGAGCGCAGTCTCCACCTCCCTTCTCCAGGGTCAGGGCATGGCTCCATTTTCCAGATCCCAGCTCTACGATATCTGTAAGATGCAAATTTCTTATATATTGAGCCATTAAAAAAAATTCACCAGCAGTACATCTCCCATCTGATACAATCTTACCTCAAAATCTCAACCTTGTCATTCATCCCCTTTCAGACACCTTCAATGGATCTCTGCATGACACAAACCTGCCACCAGCAAACCCAAACCTGCTCCCTTATCACTCACAGATTCCCAGCTCCAGACAGAAATTTTGCAGCTTCACAGGCAGAAACCTTTGTATATTTTCCCTTCTCCTCTGTTAATTTAACATTTTTTAACAGATAATTTTAGGAGCCTTTTGGACTGCAAGGCTTCCCGGGTGCCTGCACCATTATCCATTCACTGTGTTTACTCTAAGCATCCAAAACCATCAATAGACAAATTAGACTCTTAATTACTGCAACAGCAAAATGAGCTTTACTATTAAAAAATCACAATGGTCTCTTGCTGGAATAAAATTTAAGAAACATGCAGAACAAAGAAAAGCACCAAATGGACATAGAATCATAAATAATTTGGGTTGGAAGGCAACTTAAAAATAATCTAGTTCCAACCCCCCTGCCATGGGCAAGGACATCTTCCACTAGACCAGATTGCTCAGAGCTTCCTCCAACCTGGCCTTGAACACTTCTCAACGTGCTTCGGTACAATTTCCCTGACGTATCTGGTCAAAGATGGACTGTAGCTACATGTTTTCCTTATAAAAAGCACCTCTTGAAAAATTTCTCCTTATTCTTCTTCCTAAAAGTCTCCAGCAGTTTGCCATTTTGTAATTATTTTGTTATCTCCTGAATTTGTAGTTCATCAAATCTCTCATTAGTTGCTTATCCACCAGGAATTGGAGATGATTATCGCTCTGCTGCTTTGAATTTATACTTTGATATGATAATTTGCTGTCTGGATTTTATCAATAAGAGCCAGAGGAAGCAGCCTGAACACCCTGGCTGTAATTTGATGAAGGATTTGTGGCCCTACTTGGCAGTTCTTTAACCATCGATCTTCCTCTGCAGGGACTTCGCCTAATGCTCCCGTCTGCCATGCAATGAATTAGGTTTTGGTGCAGGGGGAAAGGTGATTATTCCACTATATTATTTCCAAGTCAGAGTGTCTAAAGAGTGTCTACAGCCTGTATGGGAAGAGATGGTTATAAAGGACTTTGTCTAAGTCTTGAATGCACACTCCTCTTGGAATTTATTAAGTAGGTAAATAGCCCGAGTGGTAGTCAGAGCTTGTGTTTTGTGTCCAGTTGTAATTCAGGGTTACTCCACTAAAAAGATTGTCAGCAACCTTTGCTAGTTCATTGTGTATATTTGAGGGAAGAAAAGGGAACTTGCTCCTCACTGCTGTTTATTCAGTTAATTTAATAAAAAGTTAATGCCAGACAGGCGTCCCTGCTAGCAGTAGAACCAGCATTGAGCAGAGGAGCAGCACCGGTTTGCTGGTTGTCCAGTCTTTGAGAAGACACCCACATCTATTTTTGCAGAAAACATGAGCAAAATTCAGCCATTCATCTGAGCAAACATCCACCCCAGGGTGATGGTCCCTGCAGGGGCCCTGGAGCTCCTTTTGGTTCAGGAACAAAGGCAGGGTGGGATGTCCCTTGCGCAGCTCACCCCTGCCAGCCATGGCCACGGGCACAACCTCACGGTGACCTGGCACCGCTGCCAGAGAGACATCGTGCCCCAGCCAGCACTGCACTCACAGGGGGGTGCTCTGGGCTCAGTGCAAGCCTAGACTAAAATAATTAAAGTCCCTTGTCAGCTGCATGGACAGAATGTCACTGTCACCAAAGCCAAATTCCCATAGTTTTACAACTCCCAAAATGGGCTGCCAGCCTGCACCTGAGGCAACATTTTTATGACTCTTCATCAACATTAACTAAATAAATTCAAAAGGAAGTTGATGACAAACACAAAAACTGGAAGCAACCATAAAATTCTGCCCATTTGTGTTTTTCAAGACAATTTGTGTTTGTCAAAGTTCCCAGTTCTTGGACTCCTTGGCTCAGCAGCTGCTTTCCTGGTTGCATAGCAACTTTCTCTCTGCTTCTGCTTGCCAGAATCAAAGGGCCACATATTGCATAAAATAATTAGAGTATTCCTTGGCTCAGAGGGACTGAAGTTCAAGCAGGCTGGCTGGAACCTTGCTGCCTGCACTACTCTCTGACTCCAAACTTCCACCTTGACAATAAGTGATATTCATGGGACTGAAATCACAGACCTGCCATTTGCCTTTTTTTTTTTTTTTTTTTTTTTAAGAGCAAATTATAGTCCTTCCTGTCACCGGCCATCTCCTGCTCTGAAAATAAAGATGAAAGGGGTCTCTGTACAAGAAGATAATTATCCAGCATGAAGTGGGAGCATCCTTGTAAGAAAACCTGGTTTTGGTAGCATCTGGATTAGAAGACCCAATGGTCTTCTGGTCTTCTCCAGTGAGATGTATGATGGCTATTTAATACTTCCAAAAGATGCAAGACCTGACTGTGACAGCTTCTCTGGGTGCCAATCAAGAAAGTGATGGCAGTCAGCTCTGGATACTCAGTCAGAGTCATGAAACACACACCAGCCCTGGCTACAGCCTGGCATGGCCACAGTCAATGCCAGCCCATTGAAATATTATTGACAAAGCCTTTGTTTATTGGATTTGCTTTAGGACAACACCAGTTGCATTTTAGCACAAGGCTGAAGCATGGTGAGCTCCCAGGGTGCCTCACCAGCTCCTTGCAGGACTGTGCTCTGCGAGGTTGCTGAGGGGACACGGTTTTGGTGGCATTTCATGTATTTCTGTGTACCTGTGCATTTCCTTCAGGTCTGTACCCCAACAGAAAACACAGCCTTTCTGAAACAGAGACCCAAGCTATGCCCCACATCACTGCTCTGTTTTATGCTTTGTCCATAAAATCAGTAAGGGTATGCAATTACCCCAAATTCTTTCCAGCTGCCACAAGCATAACCATCTTTAGGAGCAGTCCAACTTTCAACAGAAAAAATAAAAATCGCTATAAAAAGAGACTTTTTACAGGATCTTTAGAGAAAAACCTGCTCAAACAAAATGACAAATGGCTGCCTTTGATGGAAATATGCAGGTACACACATACGAGGATCCAGCCCTGCTGTCCTGTATTGCTGCTGTTACTGGGAAATATGTGCATGGATTTTACACACTCCTTTAATTGACCCTAAAACTTCCCCACTTTTTTTTTTTTTTTTTTTTTAATACATCTCATAGTTTGCAGAGCACAATGTCAGCAGGAAAGAAATCATAATGAACAGCAGCTCCACCCCTGCAGCAGCTCTGGATCACTTGGGCAATGCAGTATGGTCCTTGCTGTGCTTTTGGGCCAGGTCACCCATCAGCAGTGCCAGAGTGCCAGGGTTCGCTGACAAGCAACAGAAAAAGGCTCTGCCCTGGCAGAGCTCCCAGCAGCCATGGTCAGTGCCCACCACTCCATGGGCTCAGCTGGCAAACACGGCTTCCTGAGCTGTGCACATGAGCAACACACAAAACCTCAGTGGCTCGGGGAAGGCTGCTCAGTGGATCAGCCAAAGTGCCCAGCAAGCAGCTTCTGAGCATCCTGCCACTACCTAACAGCTGAGACAGAACTGTCTCCTTTGTTCCTCTTTCCAAAACACCACACTCCCCAGTTCTTCCAGTGGTGGCTCAGATATAAACCACAGGAGGACAATCAGCCCTATCTTGCATCTACCCATATCCTCTGGTGCTGGTCCTGCACCAGCTTCAGAGGAGTCACACTTTATCTACATCACCCTGAAGGAAAGGAGAAAATCAGGCTATTTTCATCATCTACGTCCTTTCCTAGCACATAAAAAGCAGCTTACCTTGCTGGAAATACATTGAAATCTCAGATTTTAAAGACCTAGGAACTTCCAAAGATGAGACCAGTGCTGGATTTGATCTGAAATGTGCAATGAAGAAAAAAAGGGCAGAAGCTCAGATCTTTCTTCTTAGTCTCCATATAACACAAAAATGCACATTTTTGAAGACACTGTTTGCATCAGTTTCATCCTAATTCTGATGTCTTTTCCCTTTAATCACCACAACAATTTCCAATGAAAAAACCCACTCTCAATTTCCCCAATCCCATAAACATATCTTCAACCCTCTAAAGATTAAACCTGAAGAGGGCAAGGGCAGAGACAGGTCACTTACTCACATTACTGCAGGGTCAAACTTCCACAAGGAAAAGTCCAGCTGTGTCTGGACCTGGACCAACTGGTATCCAAGAGCACTAATTTGGGATGCTAATTGATCTGCAGGCAAGTATCTCCTCAACTCCTCTAATTTCTAAACAATGTCTGGACACCAGGCGTATACCTGTGCAAGGCATCAGAAATATGCAAATTATGTATATGTGTGTGAAGATAAATATGTGCTAATTAGCAAACAGTGGGTTTAGAGTGAATGAGGTATCTGAACATTTTTTTCAAATTTGGCCTCAGCTGCAGGAAGCAGCAATACTGTGCTCCAAATAATTAGCAATGCAGAAAAAGCTGGTTCCTGATCATCCTAAGGACACAGAAATGATTTGAGATTACCCCAGAAAGAGTTGATTTTATTAAAAGCCAATATACTCCACAAGATTCTTTCCACCCACATTTCTTCGCAGCTGTCTGATGCCTGTAGAGTGGAAGTGCACACACAGAGTGGGCAGCAGGCTGGCTGCAGCTTCTTGAGAGCTCAGCATTTAGATGAAACATTTGTAAAATTCTTCAGTCATCTTTCCAACTTAAAAAAATACAATTATCTTTCCTCTTGCTATAAAGCTTCCCCTCCCAAAGAATGCTTTAGTGCTGGAGTGCCGGCGTGCCCATCCCCATGGCTGCCATCCCCGTGTGCTCCCAGGCTCCCCGAGCCCTCCAGTCCCCCGTGGGTGCCAGATCTCGGCAGGGGGAGCACACTCACAGTCTGCTTTCAATCACTGTCCCAGAAGGTGCAAGGATGTATCCTGTATTCCTCTGGAAACCATGTGCTACCTGATGGGGACTTACACACAGCCAGAATGCTTCACTCATGTTGTGATTTTACCTTAAATCCCCCTTACTTCCTGTAAATGCCAGCAGGATCCAGGCTGAAAGGTGTGCTGCAGCTCCTGCTGGCCCAGCCCGTGATGCCCAAAGCAGGCAAAAGTAGGCACAAGTGAGGAGACAGCCTAAAGAATCCTAAATTTTGGCTCTTTCACTGGGACAAAAACAACCACTGAGCAACAACCACTGAGTTGCTCAGGTGAGCAACTCCTCTCTTCATGCAGTCCATCTGAAGAAGAAAAGTGGTTTTTATTCTGAGAAAGAGATGTATTTTCTGCCTCACCATCCCCCCAGGCTCACACTAACACACAGCTGCTGGGTTATGGCTGCTCAGCATCCACAGCCATACTCTGGGCACAAGCTGGGGCTCTGGGAAGTGAGTCGAGCTCCACTCCTACTACTTTAGATTTGCAGTCTAAAATCCCACCAGGGAGCAGCCCAGACCGCCACCCAGCTCTGCCATTCAAACGCATGCAGTGGTTAAGTGGGGACTATCACCTTGTGCTGCTGAGGCCACCCAGTGCCATGGGCAGCTCCAAGGGTTTTCACATCCCAGCCTGACTCTGAGCTGCCAGGCTGTGTGGGATCCATCATCAGAAATGAAGCACTGCCTGAGCAATATAATTTCCCTCCTTTTTTCTTCTTTAATGAATGCAACAATGACAGCACAGTTATGATAAAAGGTTCCCTCTGGCAGCAGAATAATAAAATAAGAATATGATACACCCTCTGTCTGCTCTGAGCTGTATATTGGCTCTGGCACTTTTATTTTTAAAAATTCAGCTGCAAAGTACATAAGCTTGGGCTAAAGCTTTTGGAAGTTGGTTTAGTGATCTTGAATAGGATTTGCTCCCATGAAAAGTTTGTTGCAGCTCCTCCTACTTTGAGTTGTAGAAATAGACATGAAAATAGCCATAAAAAAAACATAGATGCTGGGAATTCCTCCTAAAGATCTCCCCTTGGTGACAAACATTGGTGTCCTTCAGGGTTTTTTTTTTATATTACCTTTAGAAAATCAAGCAGTCCAAAGTTCACGAATATCAAACCTAAGTCTATTTGGACAACTTCTACCACTGAATGGAAAACATATTTATTACAGACATGTTTGGTGATATTAGCACCAAATGTGCTTGAACATCACCCCAATGCTTCAAAACTTCATTAAAACACCTCATTAAAATCCCTATGACAGTGGGAAATGGGGAGCCTTTTATCCTCCATGAGGAGTCCTCTGTGGTGGCAGCTTTTGGCACTCTGGCAAGCGCAGCTGAGGCCATGGAGCCTTTGGAGCCCAGATCTGAGGATGCTGTTACCTGCTCCTGAGAATACCTGGTGGAGAGGGTGCAGGTGAGACTATCACCTTTCCATCATGTCAGGTTATGATGGAAAAGACTTTTTAAAGCAAAAGACCTTCCAGGAGACTAAGAACAGCTGGATGCCTGGTTTTTCTGGTCTTGATGTTTTCTTCACCAGCTGGAGCCTTTCAGTCAGAAATGTCTCATCTTTGGTTTCCATCCAATTGCATAGAACCTCATCAAAGCCATCAGTTTTATCTCAGTCCCTGAACTGGACCTGAGGAGGAAGTGAAAACCCCTCCACCCACAGGCCTCAGGAAGTTAGGATTTGCAGTTAGGTCTTCTCTTTAGGACTGTGGAAAAAGCCTCATTTAGCACTAGCAAATCTGGGTACACCTGAGAAACTCATCCCAAAGGCAATACTTGATCCCTGATCCTAACTGATGGAAATAATAAATACAAGGCATACTGATAAATCTTCTCTATGGTGCAGTAAATCAGTCCAAAATTTTGTAGGAGTTCTTATACAGTGAACTATTTGGCAAGAAATTCTTTCAAGTCATAGAAACAGGACAAAGCAATGAAGATGCTGTCACTGAAAAGCAAAGAAACTGATTTCCAGAAAGCATTAATTTTATAAAAATATCTATGCATAATGCATATAAAAATACATATGAAATATATATTTATATAGAATCTCATTACAGGGTATGCCAGGCATGCAGTTTAATGTGTACAGTACACATGCTACCCAACAACAAAAATGTTACACAGGGATTTGTTGCTTTTAGCCAATCTGCTCTTAAAACCACAGTTCATAACCTCATACATCCATGTTTTGAACTGGAATGCTCATAGCAGGATTTTTATATGGTAGTTTTCTCACTTATAAAACTATCTGCATGTTTAATATAACTATGAAAAAATATTTTCTTCCATTCTAAGTGAAAATTTTTTTTTCACTAATTGGGAAGAGCTATATATCTGAAATGTATTAATTTAATTGGTTTGGCAATTGTTTGTGATTTTGCACTCTGACAGAATATGTAATTTGCATAAACAATACTAAGCCTCTGTCAACTTGGCTGACAAAAGTATTCTCCCTTTTTTAATCTTAAATTGCAGCATTTGCATTAAAATGGAAAAGCTTGATGAAAACAAACCATGAAGAGATAAAATTGCCTTCGAAAGAAAATATGGAATTCAATTAAGCAATTTCTTTGTGTCCAAAACACTCTTTGCAGGTTCTTGTGTCACTTTGGCAGATAAGGCTGCTGGTGTGTCCAGGAGAGGTTGACAAGCACAGAGCTACCAGAGAGAAAGATCCTGATTCTCAGTATCACAGAAGCATTGCCATGTCTTAACTGCTGAGCAAATGGATTTGCAGTGAAATCTAAATGAGGCTTATTTGGGAGATTTGAAAACCTGACAGAGGAGCAGCAATAATGCCAATACAAGCCTTAACCTTCTGTTGGGGTTTCCAGTTAATGTCAAATGGGGTATTTGGGATATGAACTCTGGTGTGAGAGGGTGGAAACTTTCCACTCCTTTCTTAGCACTGTCTAAGCATAGAGAAAGAGCAGGCTTGCTGTCAGTGGCAGCCCCCTATTTGTGAGTGAAGAAAACCCTCCCTTTCTCTGGGAGTTAACAAAGGGCATGACATCCTAGCTGGGCTACCTGGGCTTGGTGGGACAGCCAGACAAGGCACTGACCACCAGGGTATTCAGCACTGCACAGCCAAGTGACTCCTTCACTGCTGCTGCTCCCTCAGCACAAGCATTTCCTATGCAGATCTATTAATTACAAATTGAAAGCATCCACATACTCAGGATAGCTGCAACATTTTCCCCAGGAATGTGGGAGATATTTGACGTTACCAGCTTCAAAGAGGGGGAGAGAAAGAGAGAGAAGGAATTTAATCCTGCTTGTGTATGAGGTAACGTCAATTCCTGGCAGTCAGGAGACTGGGGCTTAATTGATATCATATGGCTAACAAATGTACTCCAAAGCCAGCCTCATTTGATTGCTTTTTAATAACTAATAACTCTCAGTGGGAGTCCAAAATATGTATGTATGAAAAAGAGTGCTGGAGCTGCCTCTGTTGTCTGCCAAGATCACTGTTACTGAAGCAAATTTGTACCTTTTGCAGTCCTGGAATAGATACCAGCAGTGGCTGGACACGTACTCTCTCAGCCTGCCCCAGCCAGGAGTGTCTGGAAGAGCTGCAGAGAAGTTGGAGGGCAAGTCCCTGGCAGTGGCAGTGGCTGTCCACCCTCACTGGGGTGGGGGTCGAGCCATGGCCTCAGGAAGGATTGAATCCCTCCAGGTGTCCTCCCTTGCCTGCCCGGACCTGCTCCACATGGGCACGCTTGCCTGTGGCTGCAGGGCACAGAATGTTGTTGTCACTGGGCAATAATTCTCTCAGAAATCATTTTCCCCATGGAGTTCATTGCCTTGCCAAGTCCCAGATCCCAAAGCAAGAAACTTTCCTCTGTGATGGGGCAGGAGAATCATCCAAGGTGGGGCTGCTCAGTCCCCTTTGGTGGCCCCACCTCACCTCCCCTGGTGCTCAGAGTCCCCCTGCTCACTCCCCAGGGCAGTGTCAGCAGGCCTCCAGCAGTGTCCCTCAGCCCAGGAACACCACAGAAATCAGCTGGATTCCCCTGAACAAATGATTATAAAAAAGCTCTACCTGAACAGCAGGGTCTAGGTGCAAGCAGATTTTTACAGAGCAGGGTATATCCAAAAATATGGTCTACTGCCTACCAGTAGCTGACAAAACCAGAGGCTTTCCTACTTTCCTCCCTCCTCTCCCTGCCCCAGCAGGGTTGCTGAAGAGGAACAAAAGGATATGACACTGCTGTGTCACAGGGTGCCTCGTGCCTCCCCCCAACCCTCTCTGAATTGGTGGGTGAGTGGGCAGGACTGGGCCATGGAGGGCCAGGAGTCAGGATCACTGCCTGGCTCCCCGGGCCTTCTCAGGCACTGGAAGCAGATCCTTACCTTCTAACCCTTACCAACTAAAACACATGGTGGGGTTACCTGAGGGTGGAGTGAATCCCTCACTGTGGGAGCAGGGCAGCTGCAAAGGTGAGGCACTCCCCAAGGGGTACCTGGACATCTGACTTTCTGATTTATAGCATTGGTGAAGCTTCTCAGGGAGAGCTTTTTTGTTTCTTTGTCTGGACATGGTCTTATTTGGAGTTTTTTGATTTTGGTTTTTTTGGGGTTTGGGTTTTATGGGTTTTTTTGGTTGTTGTTTGTTTGGGGGGGGTGGTGTTTGTTTGTTTGTTTTTATCTGGGGACCAAATCTTGAAAAAATGCTGATCCTGTTGCGTCTTTCAGTCCACCCATGGTCAAAAACTCTTCTTGCTGTGGTTGCATCTGGGTTAGTGTCAAAAGGAATTTAGATGGCTTATGTCTATAAACAGATGTAAACTGGGCAAATTATACTTGGGATATTCATATGTATTTGACTTCTATTGCTTAACAAGAGGATGCAGGAGCAAGCTTATTTAAAATGAGTTTGCAGAAGGGCATCAAAGTCCATATACTGAGAACAATTAATAAAGGACCTCTCCTGGGATTATTAGAAAGACTACCAGGAAGACAGCAAATTATGGAAAATTAAAGATACTTGATGCAGGGCAGAAAGAGGAAAACAAAACCTCGGCTGGATAATTAATTATGAAAACAAAATTATATCCTACTTGGGAAGAAAACAAACACATTCAAAGAGTCCAGGGGTACTCCTGTGAATAGAGACTGATGACTGGAGCACTACCACTGTTTCTGCAAAGCACTGGCAATGTATCAAAATTAGTAGAAAAATCGCAAGCTTTAAAACAATTCCTCAGAAAAGTACAGGTTAGATGCTAAAAATTGGTATTTTGTGCTGAAAAAAAAGGAAGAAAAATTACTGCAGTATCTATTGCCTTGCTATTCCTCCATTATTCCCCCATTTCCAAATCAGCAGAGGTAACAGACACATCAGAGCACATCTGCCCACCCCACTTCCTACAGAGACACAATGGGTCCAATTTATAAATGTCATTAATGGAAGCAGTGTCAGGAAAGATTGTGGACTGTTACACAGTCATTACAGTGACTGGTGGCTTTGTTTTACACATATGCATGCTGGTTTGACTTCACCTCTATAAAGCTGCCATTGATTAGATTTTCATCAGGACTCACTAAATGGCATAATACACTTGAGTGAAGGTCTCTCTTCATCTGTCATAGCTCAAAATGATAATATTTTTCATTCTGGAGTGTTAGATAACCAAAAGACACTTATTTCATGAAAATCCAATTTAAAAAAGCAAAACCAAATCAACCCAAACTACAGAAAGCAACACCTATTGCAATCAAATTGCAATATGGTATTCTGAAAACAGCTAGTTTAGATTTCAGCTTCAGTTCATCACAGTTCATCAAGGTCCACAAGAACTAGCTTGCAGCTCTTAGAAACAGGAGTGGTGTTACTCAAGTCAATAATGAAGCAGCATGGTTGGTAATGGTAGCAGATGATTTTGGGCTGCTTCTAAGCAGGAATACAGTAAGATTTGCTATACCTTTATACAGTACTAATAGACTTACAAAACCAACCTAAAAACCGCAAACCTGAACCAAATAAACCAACATTGGTCTCCTGTTACAGGAATGGGGCTGCTGTAGGAAAGAATCATAAGAAACAGAGTTGATGATCAGGCTTTTTATTGAAGACTGCAGGTGCTCAGCAGGTTCCTCAAGCCATTTAAAATGCAGATCTCTTGACTCCTCTTTCTGTTATGACTGAGGTGTTTAACTTCTATCATTTTGTTCTTTGTCACTTGGCCATGCTATTATTAACAGGAACATCTTACAGCCTCATGAGGATATAAAGAATCAATTCTTAGGGTTTATACAATTAGAGGTTGTGTCCTTCACTATTTATTGTTACCTTTCACCCCCTAAGGAGCAGTAATTCCTGGTAATTTGGGTTTTTTCCCTGTTCTTTTTCTGAACTTCCTTAACATCACCATTAATGCTGCAGTGCCAGATCCTACCCTTGGAAAACTGAGGTGGTTCCTTGGCCAGCTGTGGAGCTGCTCCATCAGAGGTCTCCACGGGCAGGTAAAGCCACCTCTACCTCTGGAGAAAGCCAGCCTCACCTTCAGTGCAAGACATGCCTGGCTCCAAGCGCTGATGGTAGGGATCCAAGCCAGAGCCCTCGGGAGTTCCCTGCCACAGCCCTCTCCTCAGTGGAACACAGTGAGTGTACGGATGTAGCACCATCACCATCACTTAAATGTTTCCATTTCACAGTAAGATGATACAAAAATTCTTGTGTCTGGGCATGCAAAGGTGTTCATAAAAAAGTCTGTTAATTTTTATGTCTCATAAATATAAATCCTTCTTTAGGTTTGCTGTGAAAACATTCCTTTTAAAATCTGAGATATAGGACACGGAACAAATAGGATTTCAGAGTAAAAGCCTGGTTTCTATTATCTCAAGAATTCTATTATTGTTAATTAATAATTCTGTTTTGCCTTTCTTTGTTTTCAAGTCTTTTCAAGACATGTACTTCTGAAGATCTGCTGTTTTACTGCTCTCCTTTGATGAATATTTTATCACATAGTAATGAACATCTTGTAAGGCAATTGTACAGTTTACAACTGTTACACAGTGAAACATAAAGCAAGTGGGGGAAGCAAAAGCAGAATGCTGTTAAACATTTAAACTTCTAAAAAAGCTGGAGTGACATAATATTAATTTATTCTAATGCCAGGCAGCAATTTGCCATTCTGCTCCTGCCTGCCATTTCCCGGAGTGGTGAGATCTGGCAGCTTGTGTGTGATCATGCTGCTGATCACCCTTTTGGAAGTGTGGGCACAGGGAGCCGTGGTGCCAGTGAGGCCACAGCCACTGTCTGAGCTGGAGCACGGAGCTCTGCAGACCCCACAGACTCCTGTGCCCCTCTTGATGGCACTGCAACCTTCTCCCTGCCTGGTGCCCATGGCAGCTGATCCAGCACTGGATTTCACTGATGTCTGTGATGAAGAGCTATCTGAAAACCTCATGGAGAGTTTCTGGTCTGAGCATAAGGCCATTGCCCCTCAGTGTGCATCCCACAGACACTCTCCTGATGCAGAACATCACCACTGGGAGAAAGCATTTTCAACAGACATGATTTATTTACAGGCTGACAAAATGCAGGCCTTAGGGCTGAATATTAATGTAATAACCCTAACTGTAATAAACCAGCTGCTTCTCAGAAGTGCTGATCTCCCACAGCTTTCAATGTCCCTAATTTTTCCCCCCATAGTCTTTACTGTTCTAAAAATCAGACTGCTTTCATTTCCCTCTACAAACAGTCTTGTGTCAAGCAGCTTTTGGTGTTACTCTTTTGTTTCAGGATTGATTCCCATGTTCTGCTGAAGTCAGAGGCTTGCAAACCGTTTATAAGACTGTTCAGAATTTTTTGGGGTTTTGGGATTTTTAAATATTCATAAGAACAGCATGACATGCAGCACTCCCCTGAACAGTGTGCAGCTACCACAGGTTTGTTGTCACCAGTACATGACACCTCCAGGAAAGCTTCACAGATTTGAAATGCAGGAATTCTTTCTGGTGGAGGAACACTGGTACGTTTTTGTGGTGTGTGTTATATGGGGGCATTTAGACTATTACTGACATTTCTATTTCATGTTATGAGGTGCAGGTAAAGTGCTAGGCAAGGTTGTGGTCACCCTCACAGAAAGGTTCCTCTTCTCTTGACTGTCTCCTTCAGCCCCAGCTCCAGGCTGTACCGACAGTCCCAACCTTCACCATGCCTTCCTCAGTTCACAAGCTGATTTTTAATTGTTTTTCTTTTCTGAAAAATGGGTGGAAAACCAAAGGTTGCTCTGTGCTGGGGGAAGAATCCTGCAGAGAGAAGGCTAACACCAGCGGTGACAGTGCAGTTGTCAGGCCTGAAACAACAGCACAGGATGAGGTCTGGAGACCAGGCTCCACTGCTCTACTGTTCCTTTATTAAAAAAAAAAAAAAAAATCCTGTGAGAGCTGATGGACTTGTATTGATACCTCTCAAAACAATGATCCTTGAACACCAAAGCTCTGTCACACTTCCCTGTTCTCCTGTGGTCTTGGGCTGCTAAATCACAGTTCACAAGGAAGTAGAGGACCTAAAACCAATTCTTGTGGTGGAAATGTTCAACAGAAGGTGAGCAGGATTGTTTCTCCTCCTCAGGAGAAGACAAGAGGCAGTGGCATGAGGAATCTTTTCTTAGACAGCCTCAGGAAGCAGTCTTGCCCCCGAACATGAAGTCACCAGTTTCCACCTGCTTGAGGCCATATTTCTTCTATTGATGCTCCTTGAGCATGAGAAACTGCTGAAAAACCAGAGTTTGAAATGCTCTGGATGATTTTTGGTGCAAATCTATAGCAGCCTCTTCAGTAGCAAGGTTGAAGATTTGCCCAGAACTCCAATACCATTCTATGAGAAATACTGAGAGTTTTAGTTCAACACAGATTGAGTGGTAGGCCCCTATTACAGATAGTACAGAGCAGAACTTGAAGACCCACAGGAAGGAAGCAAAAATCAGCCATGATATGCTAAGTTTTCCATTCAGGGCAGACACAAGCACAAGGATACATATTCAGCTCCATAATACTGCCAGAACAGGAAAGAACGGGGTGATTTTATCCATTATCACTGTACTAGAGTGAAGAATTTTGCATGGGGGAGTAAACAGATTTTAAACAGCTTTAAAGATTTACTACTGATTTTAACAAGTTGCACAGCATGTGCATAACCTATCAGCTTTGCCACATATAATCTTCGCATTCAATTGTTTGATAGGGTTCACATACGAGTTAGGCAGAGGAAAATGAGAATATCAGATGGCTCTAATGAGGTAGATAGGTTTTAAAAGATGTAAATACTCAGATTTCCTTGGAGCAAAAGCCACTTCCAAAGACACATCAATGCACAGAATGGAGCACTGCTCTCTGCCTGCTATGGTGATTCCCAGTTCCTGATGAGCTTCATCCTACATTTTACTGTGTCCTCTTACACAGTACATTTACATCTGAGTAAAAATAGTACTTGCTATCCATGAAGTGCACACAAAAAATTTTAGCTGCTTACTCACATAAATATACAACTGCCTTGGGTTTTCTCCTGGCACTATTCTGCCCTTGCCTGGCACCTCTGAGCTGCTTCCAGACCAGCTTTCCTGATTCACTGGAGTGAGCTGACAGTGAAGCACAACACACTGAGCCTTGAAGCTGTGTGAACACAGAAATGGTTTAGGAAATTGCTATCACTATCTCAGCATTTCAAATGGCATTAATCTTGAGCCCAGCATCATTGCTATTGCCTTATCTCTGGAAACATCCAAAATCCAGTGCCTTGAAGCCCATTTTTTTTCACAGGCTTTCAGTGAGGCCCAAGGGCTATCAACATTGAGAACTGAAAATCAGAGGTGGGACTAACCAAATAAAACCTTTCTCCTGACCTCCTTTGTAAGTATCCTTTGACACTTGCATGGCCACCAGCCCACCCAAAGGCAGGCAAGGCTGGAGACAGCTCAGCACAGTTTTGCCTTTGGCTATTGTAAATACTTTTGGAATGTGCCTGGCCTTCACCACTAAGGGAAGCACTAAGATGAAGGTGCAAAGAGGAGAGAGGAAAGGGAAAGAAATATTTTTGGACATTAAAAGAAAATACTTTAAAAATCACCAGTCTTGGCAAGGAAAAATGCTTGATTTGAGGTTTTCAAGTAAGTAATTATATTTTTAAAGTTGGCATGAAGCCTGCCCTTTGTCACACAGGATCTAATCCAACACCAGCTGAAATCACTTGCCCATGGACTTGCACTTGGGCTTTCATGTAAGTTAATATTATACATAAAAACTCACAGCTCAAAATTACCCAATAGAAATGTTTGGAATAACTACCTTTCTATAAAAATAAGCCTCCATATTTTTAGGAGCATTTTAAGTATTTACTATAAAATTTTATTATGTATTAAACTTAATTACCCAAATTAAATTCTCAGTTATTGTACCTGTGCACACTGTTTTATTCTTTGCTTCAGTAATGCCAGACAACATAGTTATTTGATTGTATTTTGAAATTTTGATTGCATTTATTCAGGTATTTCAAGCTGGTAGTGAACTAATGATAGAACCTGGCTAAGCTTTAGTATTACTGACAGCAACCATGCAGGCTCTGTACTGCCAGTCAGGGCTGGCAACACACCCTGGGATTTTTTGGAAGAAAGACAGCAGTGATCAAACAAATGGGACTGTCTGCTAGGTCCTAATGTTGAATCAAAAGCAGATTTCCATTTTGAAGCCAAATCTGTCTCAAAACCAGGTTTTCATACATGAAAACATTACATTACCTTGGGGAAAAAGGGAAAGGATACAATAAGAAATTTTAAGGCAAATAAGCCTTATAGTTTGCCAAGTATATGACTGCTGACAATTAATTTCATTTATGCACTTATGGAACATCTTTTACATTCTTATATCCAGCATAATAATCTCCTCCCCCCACATCCTGAGTCTCCACAGTACTAAACCACCAAAATAAGAAGTTACATTCTTATTATTTTGATTTGAAATCTGAGTTCCCTGTTACTCTAAATGGTGTAACAGGCATACATTTTCTGGTAAGCTCACTGATGAGCTCTGCTAGCCATACAAATAATACAAACATAACTCACTGCAAAGATATGCCCCTTTCAGGGACCACTTCATTTATTCCTTGCAGTAGCTGAAAAATCCAGGCATGAAATCATGTTTTCCAGCTATGCTTTTTGTCATATTTATGGTCTCTTTGGTAAAATCAAAGGAATGCACTTCTGTGTAATGGGGCATAGTTTGAATGGGGCACAGTAACCATCACACCATAAAATTCAGAGTTGGGCTGCTTGATTACAAAAGCATGTCCTCACTCCAGCCTTTGCACAGTGCAGCTGTTTAAATCACTGGGAGTTTAAAATTGGAGTCACTTGAGAACTAAAATTGCATGTGATAGCAAAATGGAAGAAGATATTAAGTTTGCGCTGCCAATTTCAGAGCAATTTCTAGAAGTCTGAGAGCTTACTGATAAAATGATGAGATGAAGAACATGCAGCAGTCATTAACCTCCTTTCCTTTTACTTGCATCATGAGATTTCCTATCCTAGCACTTTATTGTGGGACCCCTTGGATTTAGAAACAGGTACCAACAAACAAGAACAGGGTAATCAGATTTTTGATGAATGGAGCCTTTTAACTCCTGCTGGTTTTCTCCTGAGACATGCTCTCTGCTACTACTCACAGGAACATGAATAAATGTTCATTTATTACTGTGTTGGACAAAATCTTGCAAGCCCTACTTGGTTTAAAAATGTTCATGATGTGACAATCCCATGCAAATTTTCAAGTACAACATGCGAATGCAATGACCACCCTCCTTTTCCTTAAGGAGTGTGGAGAATGCTCCTGGGAGACCTCACTGTAGCCTTCCAGTTCTTGAAGGGAGCTTATGAAAAACGTGGAGAAACTTTTTACACAGGCAGAGAGTGCTGGGAATGGTTGTAAACTAAAAGAAGAGAGAATTAGATTTGATGTTAGGAAGAAATTCTTCTCTGAGAGGGTGTTGAGTACCGGCAAGTTCCTTGGAGAAGCTATGGATGCCCCATCCCTGGAAGCGTCCAAGGCCAGACTGGACTGTGACCCTGAGCAACCTGGTCTAGTGCAAAGTGTCTCTGCCCACAGCAGGGAGTTGGAACTAGATGATATTTAAAGTCTCTTCAACCAAGTGATTTATGAGTTGATGCTGAGGAAGATTTGTATCATGGCTTGGTTTGGACAGTGGAGCCACCTCTGATCACACCATCTCTGGAAGGTGCGTGGAGAGCTGGCCAATTCCTACGACATTTCTCTCCTCTGGGAGCATGAGACAGAAAGAGGGGGGAGGTGACACCTCACCAGACACTCTAAGTTACAATAATTGCATTGTTATAATAAACTACAGGGGCTTTTTTCCCTTGTATTTTTCATACTCCTGCACAGAAGCACCCAAACCATGTGAGCTGCCAAGGATACTCAGAATGACATGTGACTCAATAAAACTCAATAAATGCAGGTTTAACAGCATGCTTTTGCTGCTTTTCCTAATTTCAAATGCTAAATAACCCAATATCTTTTCCTCAAGGTAATTCCCAGTTTTCCAAAAAAGAGAGAAGACCACAATTCCCCACCCAAATATTACATACTGAAAACACAATAATTTATTTTTATCACAAATATGTAAGAAAAATGTTGTGATTATCAGAGCTAATGCTAAATCACTGTCTCCTCAGGATGACATCTCAGAGGACTCCAGACCTCATGTCAAAGCATCAGTTATCGCCCATACAGGGCAGTTTCTGCAGGGCAAAGGCCAGTGCAGAATCTGTCCTCTGCTGTTTCTTGAAGATACCCACACACTTTCCACAGGAAATGCAGTTTAAGGATTAGCAGACACGATTGCAAGTCTGCTCCTTCTGGTTTTCCTATACCAATAAACCCTCAGCCCCGTTGCCAACAAAATGTCAGTGAATTCAATAGCTTCCAAAACCCTGTGATAACTGTGGGGCAGCTGCAACAGCAGAGGGATGAGCAGAGCAATCCTCCTTCTTTACAACCTCAAAACTGTTTTATTTGGAAATGAAGTGGAAAGCCATTACTGAACCAGAGCATCACAGGGAAATAAGGGTACAACACTTCTTTCTTTTCAGCTGTTAAACAGTTATAGAATTTTTTTCCACATTTGCAGCTATTGTTTTTCTTCTTCCTATTGAATCTGAGTGTATAGTATTTCAGATCATTTTAATTTCCACCTGCATGAAATTTACATACATCTTGCATGTTCTGACATCACTTAATCCACAAGATTAGAGTTAATTCTCTGTTTTACCTGATTAACTCCACTGAACTGATCACACTAGCTTCTCTCTCTGGCTAAGATGCACACAGCTGCTCATCTAAAGCATACAAATTATCTCATAGCCTAGTTATGCTGCTGACACAAGGTCATGAAAAATGTGCCAACAAAACAGAATCCCCAGTGCTTCAGCAGACAACAACGAACCTCATATTTCACTATAACTTGGCAATTAAGTTGGAAGAAATACCTCTGGAGAGGAGCCATTCTCCAGGATTTCAAGCAGAACAAACCACTGCTGCTGAATTAGCTGAGACCCACTGCAGCGTGCAGGCAAAACGTGAACCACGCTGAAATGCTCTGTTCTTAACCTTTATAATGGCATAAATTAGGGTTCCTGTAAGTAAGGCACAGGGAATGCTGAGAACTGCTGCACCAAACCGTGCTCAGCATAGCTCAGCATCACTTCCCCTTGCAAATAGCTGCAGTGCCACGGGCCTGGAGCTGCCCCAGCTTGTGGCTCAGCTGTCCTGTGGGAGCAGCCCACAGCTCACAGTGACAGGGCTGTCCTGTGGGAGCACCCCACAGCTCACAGTGACAGGGCTGTCCTGTGGGAGCACCCCACAGCTCACAGTGACAGGGCTGTCCTGACCCCACTTGTGTTCCTGTGTGCCTGCTGGTGGCTGCTGCCCCAGACACAGGTGAGCTCACTGGGACCATCACCCTGACCTGAGGCAGGGAAGTGGTGGATGCACCCCAGCAGAGAGCTGTAATGAAACAATTACCAAACTCTGGGCAATTATTGTCAGTGAAACTTCTGCAGACTGCAGGAAAGAGCCTTTCCCTCTCTGCTCAGCACAGCCCAGTGCATTACCATACACACACTTCCACAGCACCAGTAGGGAACAATGTATTTTTCTGACAGGCACACAAATTTAATCAGAGCACACTACCTGCAGAAGACACTGCAATGGCCCAGGGAGCAGAGCAAGATTCATTGGAAGTGACAGCCACCTCACAGGGACAGCAGGGACAGGCAGAGCAGGACAGCCAGGCCGGGCAGAGCAGTGGGTGCAGGGACCTCACAGCTCCTCTCACACAGACCTGCCTCCAGCTCATCCCAGGTCATTGCTTTGCTGCCCAACAGCAAGCACTGTTAGATAGAGGGAAGAGAGGCACAAATGCCACTATTCTGTGTGCTCAGAGCTGACTCAAAAAGGCACAAAGAAACATACCTGGAAACCCCAGAGAAAATCAGGTCCCAACTCATTTAGGAGAGCCTGGGCAGACATGAAGCATGGTCTATTAGTTAAGCACAGTTTCAGATTTCACCTGCTCCTGCACTGGAAGAGGTCTGACTTATTTTATGGACACAAAAATATCCCGCAGTTGACTATCATCGTTTAACCTTATTTTTCCTTTCTAGAAGAGTTTCCTTTGAAGTTCCTCTGTGTATTTCATTATTGTCTTGGGATCTGGAAAAGCTGTTGTTACTTGAAACCAAGAGATCTGGAATCCATTAAAGATGACACCGAGCTAGAGAGCACTGGCATGGTACTAAGCACTGAGCCACAACAATTTAACCCAACTGTGCAAGAAAATCTTGATTAATTACATCCTCAGTAATTATGTCCATAACTACTTCTACTCTCTAAATGAGAGGTAACTAAATTGAAATAACAAATTTAAAATAAGAATAGCACATTTTTTCACATTCACATGACCTATTATCAACTGTATAAAATTACAATTCACTAAGGATGAAATCCACTCCTGTCCATCATCCTCAGAAAATCTATACTGCCCACGGGAAAACATACCAGCCACATGATGCATTATTCATGGGATTATAATGTTTCCTCTCTTTCCAGGAGCAAAAAGATTTGCAGGAAAATAACAGAGAATGTAAAACACAATGCAAATCAAAGCCTAACAGGTAAGAGCTACCACCTAGTGCTAGCTTCACACTCCAATGGTGGAAGCTGGGAAGGAGAGAGAGGCTCCAGCCTGCACAGTAACAGCCCCCTGGGGAGGGACGCTGATTCTGCACCATGTGACAGGTACAGTAACTAAGAATCACTCCTTTGCCATCAGAGCTGGGACCTTGCTGTGCCCTCCCACCCTCTCCCCCAGGACTGCCAGCCCATTACCAGTTCATCCCATCCAGCACAGTCAGCATGTGCATCGCACCTGTGCTTCCAACTCATCTCACAACCCTTTTTCAAAGAAGGCACTGCAGACACGGTAACACCTCTCCAAACATACAACAGTTTTCAGTAAATCCTTGTGTCTGCTTTAACAACCCTGATCAAAATTAATTACAATCCTAACTGCAGAAATTCTCACAGCAGTTACAATGAACTGCAGCCACACAGCGAGGTCTTCCCAAACTTAAATCAAATCAAAGCAGACACCCTGTGCTGCAGCACAGGGGCACAGTACCAGTGTCTGTGTGCTGCTGGGGTGGGAGGGATGATCCCCCTGGACAGCCCTGCCTTTCCCCAGCCAATGGCACACTGGGGGAGAGGAAGAATTTTAATGAAGTTTAACTGAAAAGGAACTTTTCAAAACACCCCGTTTCTGTTTAAAATCCCATTAGAAGAAAGGTATAATGAATGTCTCTACATTCACTAAAGGATATATTCTCTTAGAGGGAACTCTGGTCTACAGGACAACAATCATATGTTTAAGTTATCACTTCCCAATTACACGCAAATTAATAATGTCCTGCCACAGGGAAAAATAAGCCCAACCATGTATCATTCTTAGAGCAGCTCATTGGGCATGGAGTGGGATAGCTCTGGTGGTAAATGGCAAATAATGCATATGGTACATCAAATTTTGCATGTGGATAATTTAATTTGCTTCCTACTGAAAAAGGGGGAAGTTTTTAATAGGTATACCATTCATCTCAAGACTAACATGCAAGACTGCCTTCACACATCCACCTACTGTTACTGTTATGTCCATCATACAGATAATATTTAACAAGCAGCATGTTTCAAATGTGTGTGTGCAGATATGTATGAATATATATATCCATACATGTGACAGACACACAGAGAACCTTATAATTAAAATAAAATTCACTGTGAATTCACAGATATAGACGTCTCAAAACTTCAGAGAGTAACATATTTAAAGTTCTCCAAGAGAATGATAAGGGGTTGCCACTGTATCAAAAGCTTCTCAATCACACATCATTTATTTGTAAGTTTTGGGAAAATTAAATGAAAGTCATTGGCAAAATCCAGCTGCTTTTTCATGTAAAACTGAAGTCATCCACTACAGGAAAGTTAAGGAGTGGAACCAGCTGCAGAGGGTTTTGTTTTGGGGTGTTTTCTTTGTTGCATTCTTGGTTTTCTTTTTCTTTTTTTTTTTTTTTTTAACAAAACAAAACATTCAGCTGTTCTTAGAGGCCTTTGAGTTTAAACATGAAAGAAAGTACTCTCTGCCTTTCTCCATCCCCCTGGGCTAAAACCCCCATGCACATCTATGTAAATCTCATGCAAACTATGCTCACTAGTGCAGAGTATTTCTCTCCCCACAGCACAACCATTCACTCACAGCTCCACAGAAGACTTGTAGGAACAGAAGTTATTTAGACTTCAGAGCTTGAAAACTGAAAAAATCTACTCTACACATAGCAACAGTTCCTCTTTCTTAAGGTATTTAGAAAAATTGTGAAAATCACCTTGGCATAACCATGGTGATTGTATGTAGTGGTGTTGAGGTGTAATGACCTAAATGCTCTCTACTTTTTCCACACTCCTAATAACACACAGATACTCAGACCCTTTCCACTCTGCCCTAGAAGCACAAGAGGGAAAGAAATCCTTTAACATGTTTTCCTGGCTGACACTGAAGGAACTCATCAACCCACAGCGGGATGCAGTGATCCAAAACTGGACTCTTTGTAGTTCAACAGGAATGACTTTGGCCAACTGGAAACTACTCCTGATGGAAAACTTTATGATTTTTGTTTTCCAGCAGATTAATTGAAGGAAAAGTTTAACTTGATAGTTCTACTGGCAACTGATAATCAGTGATAACTGCTATGCTAGCAATTCAGGATTGAAAGTATTTCTCCTCCTTGCAAATGGCATCACACATTTGGAATTGATAATGCAGAGAGATTTGGCCTGAATTCCAAATTATCTAAGGATCCAAACTCATGATACTGATTATTTTTCAAATCTCATGTTTTCAAAGACAAAGTGAAGTTCACATTCTCTCATATTCCCTTGCATGTTTGAACTAATAGAAAATAGCTGGTTCATGTTTCAAAGGGCCTGATTTTCTAATAAAAGAACTAGAATTTTCTCCTTTATATTATATTTTTATCATGCAAAATTCTCAGCTAATCCACAGCCTCCAATTGCTAAGGAATTATCACAGATGCCACAGTATCAAATATCTTTGGGAGAACTCCCCAACCCACTGTAAATCAGTACATCTGTAAAACAGAAATGGAGACTGATCTGTACAAGAAAATAAAAATGAAAAGACAACAGTAAAAAACCCAACAAAGGTATTCTTCACTCAACCCACACTGGCAGATGACTTAGGGAGACAGTATGTTTTCAGCAGCTCCCCACACATTAGAGAAAAGATCATAATTAAAAATCAAATTATCATACAATCATTGAATTGTTTAGGTTGGAAAAGATCTTTAAGATCATTGAGCCCAAATTTTAACCCAGCACTGCCAAGTCCACCACTAAATCACGTCCTTAAGCCCCACATCTACACGGCTTCTAAATACCTCCAGGGATGGACTCCACCAGTACCCTGGGCAGCCTGTTCCAGAGCTTGACAACCCTTCTGGGGAAGAAACTTTCCCTAATATCCAATCTAAACATCCCCTAGCACAACTTGAGGCCATTTCCTCTTATCCTATCACTTGTTACCTAGCAGGAGAGTCCAACCCCCACGTTGCTACAACCTCCTGTTGGGGAGTTGTAGAAAATGGTGAAGTACCCCTGAGCCTCCTTTCTCCAGTTCCCTCAGCTGCTTCTCACCAGACCTGTGCTCCAGCCCCCTCCCAGCTCCACTGCCCTTCTCTGGACACACTCCAGCATCTCAATGTCGTGCAGTGAGGGACCCAATACTGGACACAACACTCCTGAAGTGCAGCCTCACCAGCACTGGGGGAAGGTCACTGCCCTGGGCTGCTGCCACACCACTGCTGACAACATTTCTGTGTAGCTGTGCTCCAGTCTGGACTGGAAGGTGAGAAGGGCAGACTGTGTCAGCCAGAAAGATCACACCCACCCCTTGACAGGAATACATCCCACTCTTCTAATTATTTGCTCCAGAAATGGAAATCCCAAACCCAAACCACCCACCACAGTTCTCTGCAGGGCTGGCAGGAGGCACTTCATCTCCTGTGTGAGATGGGCTGGCAATCTCCTGTCCCTTCCACACTTCAGCAGCCCTTGGCTAAGAGCTGGGGCTCACAGATAAACCCCTCTGCTGTCAGCAGAAACATCTGGGTGAGGATGGAATGAGGGATTCCACACCCCCATTCATAGCAGCTTTAGTGGCAGAGCATCCAAACAAGCCAGGAAACTAACATATGACTACAGCTCTGAGCAAAAGAAAATAATTTGTTAAAAGTTGAAGAAAATTTTGCTTAATTCTGCCTTTGATCAAAAAGGCAACTATACACAAAGCAGGACTTAATTTTTTTTTTTTAACCAGCATTTAGCCCATACATGACTCCCCACTTCCAAGAACACACTGTGGGAAGGAAAAGAGAAATGATTTTTTAAACCTGTATTTGGAAACACTGGGTCCTCCAAAGATTCAGAGAAATACTGGAAGTTGCCAGCCTGGTGGTGTATGCTCCATCCTGCCATCAAATGCCCTGGCCACTGAACCACTCTGTGATTTCTGTAAGCAAGGAAATTCTGCTCCCACTCAGCAGAGCTCATTTCAACTGGTCAGGTTGGGAGGGGGGAGCAAAAATTATAAATCATGTCCCCACTCCACACAGTAAAAAAAAAAAAAAAAAAAAAAAAACCACCAAAAAACCTAACCCCCAAATGACCAAACAAAACCCCCAAAACAACCAAAAATAACCAACAAAACCAGCCAACCAACAAACCAACCAACCAACAACAAAAAAACAACCATCCAAACACTCAACCTCCCCAAAACCAGAACAAAACCTGACAGTAATAATTAACCTAAATATTGAAAAGAAAATTTTTAAATGTTAACAGCAATTCTCATGAAGACTGATGCAATAATTAAATGGAAAACAATTAACATTTCCATTCCACAAAATGAAAGAAACACAGAACTCACACACACAAAACCACTGAGTTCACATTGGAAAGACAGCTTAAAACTAACAAGGTTTAACTCAAAACTTTTTTTATTAAAGTATGAATGCATTTATGCTGGAGAACAGTTACATACATTGTAAAGCAACAAGCATATTTTCAAGAGGTGTGGGCCCTCCTCAATACATCTCCATGCTCAGTCTACATGCTTTACCACTGGACTCACACATACACTCTCACATACAAACACAGAGACACAAAACACAGACACAGAGCTATCTGCTTGGATTAGCTTTCTTTTAAGGCTTCTGTAAGGTGCCCTAGTGCCCCTAACATGACCATAATTACAAACAAAATTGTACAAAGGAGCAGCATTACTTGCAAACTATTGATCTGCTCTCAGCTTTAAAAAATATCAAGTGAAACAAGTTTTTCCTTTATTTGAATTTTATTAAACATCTGCATTTAAGAAAGGCATGACTGTATATCTGTGAACAAGGAAAGATACGGGAACATTAACACGAGGTTCTCAACCAGAACAGATGTTCAAACCTGACCCCTAAGGGACCATTTCCTTTGATCTTTACAGTGAGGCAGCCCTGTGTGGTGAGACACTGCCAGCTCCATCCTACCACGGTGGCCCGACCTGCAATGCGGAAAGCGGGGACACAGAGCTGTGCCCACTGTGCTCAGATCGCGTCACACCTGAGGTTGATCAGAAGCCACAGTTCAAACACTGACATACCCAAGGGCCCCTCAACTCCTCCCAGTGAGCCCCCCTGCTGCAGAGCCCATCAGGGTAGGATAATGCACAGACAGCTGGGCTGACTTGCTGAACCCCCAGTATTTCTGCCCACCCTTTTTTGGTATCCTGCAGAACATAGTCTGAAACTGCAACTAATGGTGTTGGGTGAAAGACGTGGCAATAGGTATATTAAGAAAATAGGTACAATGAATAAAATAAAGGATAGCATATGATATAATGTGTACATACAAGCATCTTTCATTTTTTATCTGTGAAATGTGAATTAACTGCAGAATGCCAGGCCATTAGTCTAAAAGGCTATGTGTGGCTGTCTTAGCCTACGTATGGTCAAAGGATTTGTGTGATGTATCATGGGGAACCATTAGGGCTTTCCAGGCCTACTTGTTCCTGTGCATCAGCATCAGCCCACAGCTAGGAATGCCAGAGAAGCAACTAATAAAATTGCCTGACCAGTCTTGTAAGACAAACAGGAATGACTCTACTTCATGATATGCACCTGAACTACAGAGACGAGAAAGGGACAGTGATGGGTGGGTGACAGAGGTGGGAGAGGGAGATTTTTTTCTCACTTTTACAACAGCAGCAGATTTCAATGCAACGTAATTACTTTAATGATGCGTATCTGTAGGTACCAAATTGCTCTTCTGATTTAAAAAGCTGGTCAGACAAGTGTTTGGCAGTCCTTCCATTACCCAGTTTCAATTGTTGCTTATTCATCTATCAACTCTCATTCCCTAAGCCATTTCTGCCTTTGTTGAACCGTGAATGAGTTCAGTCAGCCATCGTCAGATTCAAATTCATGAGACACTTCCTCCGATGAGCTGTTCCTGTGAATCCGGCCATCGCTTTTCATGCTGTGAAAAGTCTTCTTAAAGGCCTCCATCATGGCATGGGCCAGCTTCTTGGCCTCCAGCTTGCTCTCACACTCCACAGCGTGGCAGTCCATCTGGTAGGACAGGTCATCGTTGATCTCCCGATAGACCCAAGCGAAGATGTTTGGGCTGACATTGTGGTCAGCAGTGCAGTAGGCTATACGAGCTACCTGAAAGGTATCCATGTGCACTGTCGCCTCACCTTTGAGGTCCAGATGATGCAGCCAGACTTGGAAAGGGCGAATTTCCAGAAGGGCATTAGCTGGGTAAACATCCTCCCTGGTGAGCGTGTGCTTCTTCCACAATTCAATGACTGGTTTTTCTGTGCAGCCTGACAAAAATTGCATCCCTGTTGTGGAAACCTTACCCAAATATGTAACCTGCAAAGAAGAGCAAAGATTGGTGAAAACACAGAGAGCAGACTCTGGTGGCACTTTCTGCCATCCTGGGGAGTTTCACTGGGGAAAATAAAAGCACACACCTCCCCCCACAAACTCCCCGATTCCTGCATCATTTTCAGTAAAACAGTTTTCAAACTGCTTTCCAAATATTTGCTTTTGCAGATGCTGACCTCACCATTAAAACCCAGAGATTAAAAGTGCCCAAGTGTCTGAGTTTCAAGGCATTCCACTTTCTTCACCTCCCCTAGACAGTCCAGCTTTAGAGCCCATGACTACTCCATAGCTCATCTTAGCAAGGACAAGTGCCATTGGAGCAGGTCCCAGGTAATTGTGATGCAAACCACCATTTTTTTTTCCTTCATACTATATTCAGATGATTTATTTGTATCATATTTCAAACATTAGGATTAGGGAGACGGAGACATTCTCAGTTTGATAATGCAAGGCTGCAGGGGATCAGAAAAGTATGATCACAGAAGAGGATTTTAAACTGTTTGAATGTTTCTTTTCCAAAATGATCCTGTTTTTCCACCACTTCTGCTACTTCTACCTAAGTATTAAGCCAGGAATGGCTCACAGCTGTTCAAAACTTTATCTTTGAGCAGGGCTGAGATGTTTATTACATCAATTTAAGAAAATGTGCTGTTAAAAAATCTAGTAATAAATCTACCTAAGTTTAATCACATCATCTCTCTGCTTTCCTCTCTAGTCCTTTTGAGCAAATATCCTGTTAGCCAATCAGCACAGGAAAGCAAGGTGGTTTTAGTGCCTTTACAGTAATTTGATGACAAAATATCAAATTTACTAGGAGGTTGGCATCAAAATTCCATATTAAACCTGTGCAGAAATATTCCCCTAAATCTGTGCAGCTACTAATAAGGCTTCTTTCCACTTACAGCTGAATGGAAGATTATTTTACCTGGGAAAAAGGATTTTCTCTAGGAAAGACAGGTCAATACCACATAAATGCAATTATGAAGATTATTCTATTTATTGCTGTTGCCAGGATGGTGCATTGAAGAACAACTATATGAAAGCAAAACTGTTTCTCATTTATCTCTTGCAGCAGTAACTGCTTGAGACAGAATATTTTACCCCTTGCTTGATATCTTATAACCTCCTCTACATTTTACTCTAGGAATTTGGAGGAAAAAAAGCAATCACATAGACTTTCCAAACTAATTTCTTCAAAATTCTGCAATAAACACACAATACAGGTTATTTTTATGTTGTAAATGTGTTAAGAAATGTAAAGAAAAAATATGCTATTTCCACATTTAAGCACATTTTAAAAATCATAACCACAACAAATACAGGATTTGTAATCCATGCAAACAAAATTTTCCCCAAGAAAAATATTTTGCTGCATGCTTCATACGTTTTGTTAAACTCAGAGGCCTAAATTAAGCCATAATTATAGAAAAAAAGCTTACAAAACTTTATGGGAAGTCTGTGTGTCTTAATCATGCTTGCCAAAAAAGCAATTTCATAGCACTGACATTTCAAAATGGGAAGTCTTATTCTTTGCCTATAAATATTCATGATTTGTACTGGGAAAATGTTGAATCTTATTAAGTTTGGTTTTTGTTTTGTTTTGTTTTGTTTTTTTGAACAGTGGGAAACACAGCAGCTAGAACAGTTAACAAGGCAAGACTTACCAGTGTTTTGCCTTATTTTATTTTAGCAGTGATGAGAGTTGGGTTCCCTAAAGTACTGTAGAAAAACTTAAAAGAAAACCTCAGAGTTCACAGTGCCAACTAAACACATACAAACAGCACATACAAGACCAAAGAGGAATGTGTCTGCAGCCTGCTGGGGGGTATTTCAACATATATCCAAAGTCAGATTGCTTTGAAAAGAGCAAGATCATTGTGCAAATTTGCACATTCGGTATATTCTCCAAAGGTTCGTTCAGCCCTGTTTCATACTCACAAGCCAGCTAACAAAAGACAAACACTGTAAACTGACACTTGGGGTCAAATTCAAAGCCCATTGCAGCATCAGAGTCCTTCACTAACTTCAAAGAGATTTGCACAAAGACTTTAAACTCCGAGGAACAGCGGAATAGCCTCTTGCTCATGCACTTTGTCACTGCCCAAATACAGCTTTGAATCCCTGGCCACAGGAGAGGGCTGCCACCACTGCCACATTTAGTCCCCCCAGCTGCTGGTTGGAGAAGCTCAGTGTCATCTGGACATGGCAGAAATCAGCACCTCTCACGAGTGCACAAGCAGGGGTGAAGGGAATTGTTTCACTACTGGCTTGTTCTAAAGAGGAAGCTGCTGCCAAGCTCATCAGCTGCTCTGAGCAGCAGCATGAGGATGGGGAGAGGGAAGGAAAGCAAATACAACTCCATCCCAGTCAGCATTGCTGAGCTCTGTGCTGCAAATTCACCCCAGCACACAGCGTCAGCTAAACATGGGCAACTCCCAAGTGGTGCCTGGACACCTTCAGCAGCCAAGGAGCAAGATCAGAATAAGTTGTCACACAGCAGCATAAACTGAATTTAATGTTCTCCTCTGGTCCTCTGCAGCAGCTAACTGCAACCCCCTGTTGGCCATCAATCCGTGTGTGGCCTGCTTAAGAGTGAAGTTACAGAAAATAATGGATTTCCCTAAAATAAAGTAGTTGTATTTTAAGAAAAAAAAAAAAAAAAAAAAAAAAAAAAAAAAAAAAAAAAAAAAAAAAAAGCAGCAGTGAATTACTCTGTAAGCAGCCAATGCAAAAGTAAGTAATAATAAGTATGGAACTCTGGCTTGTTTACCAAAATGCGATGTACTGGTCTGATTTACTGTCCCAGTTCTGTCATGGTATAACTGTGCAGGAACCTTTGGAAAGTTGTTTCTTTTAACATCACTTTGAACCTCCATTATATAAATTTCATTTTCCTTTGAGGACGCATCCATAAATATTTATAAGGTGTTTAGACATTACAATAAGGAGTTCACAGAAAAGAATAAACAAAGCCTCAGGTTTAGAGTTTCTCCTGCACAGTGTCTTATATAGAAACATCTACATCTAGTAGTGCTGTTATTTTTTGGTTTTTTAAATGAATGATCTTTTTTCATCCTAGTTGAGATACAAGCATCTGACAAGAGTACAATCACTGAAGCTCTTGGTGAAGACAGATGTCTAACATTTCATCACAGCATGGTCCCCTGCTAAAACAGAATAGGAAACAGGGGCTGGCGAGACACCTCCACTCTTTGACCTATGAAAAGTTACTTCTCTCTGAGCTCAGAGTTACAAGGTTATTCCACAAGCAGCGCTCCCTGCATTTTGTCTCCTGCCTCAACCCATCTCACAGCTTACCCACTTTTATTTAAATGCTCAGAAACCACTGACCACACCATTACATTGAAGCTATTACAGTACAAGCGTCTTCCTTTTCAATTTCAATTTCCAAGTCTGCCAACCAAAGATCAAAGAACAAACCATTCCTTTCATTATCAGACAGAAAAGAAAGCTATTTTGAGGCAAAAATTCTCATTGGTGGTCTTTCCCATTATTATCATTGATATCTCATCAGTGTGAACTCAGCAGGTATTGTAAAAAAAAGACCCCAAAGCAAAACAGAATTTCATCTTTAATACTCATAAGAACCAGATGTGAAGGGCACAGAAAGACTTTAGTAGTAGCAGCAGTAGTGATGTTGTTGCAGTTATCATTGCCCCTACAAAAGCACACAGAAGTGCCTGACCAGCCTTACTGACTAGAGAGTGGTCATTGACAAAGACAGGCAAAGCTACAGTGCAGGCTGAAAGCCATATCTGTGATAATACAGCTCTGACCACCAGCAAAAGTTTACCAGGACTGAATAATGCTTTTTCTTCCTCTGAAACTCTGGAATTCACTTGGCAGCAAACATCAGTCCAGGAAAATCACTTATTTGTGCAAGTGTGGCATGTCCTATAGCAAGGGTAACCCTATATACAAGTGAAGCCAGGAGTTTTATTCCCTCCTCTCTAGGATTGTTAGTCACTGGAACAAGCTGCTTGGGGAAGAGTTGGAGTCACCATCCCTGGAAGTTTTCAAGAAACAACTGGTCATTTCCAATCTTAATCATTCCATGGTTCTATGATTCTAGCCTCAATGCAAGGCAGAGTAGCTACAGATTGGTTGTAACAAGTAAATTATGATCAAGCTGTTGCAGCTTTTACTTGTTTTGGACACTGTCTTTCAGGTGAGAAAAGGAATGCAAGCTCAGCTCAATGCCACTGTGTTAACCTTAAGCAGTGAAGGCATTTCCTATCCTATCTTCCACCAGGGATAAGAGTATGTTTCTTTATGGTCCTTTTAGTCCTTTGGTTTGTGTGTTCCATCTATACCACAAATTTCTGGAAGATATATACATCTCACCAAAATTTCGCGTGCATGTTAAAAATTATCCACATTCTTTCCAGCCTTTCTATGGCAAATTTCATCCTCTGGCAAGCCACTGTCACCAACCATGACATAAAATACACTTGAGGCTTCAGCACTTCTATGCTTGCAAGCATTCAAACCTTTTGTAAAAGCCAAGATATTCTGAAGAGCTCCTTATTTCACCCTAGAGTTTTGCCAACACCAATGTCAGTATCTGACAAAACTGTCCTCAACTGAAAAATGCTGAGCCTTCGCCCTTTTGTAATGCAGCTGACACCCATGTGACACATCGAGACATCTCATGTCAAAGGACATGAAGTATAATTGATGTCATTTTTCATGCACTCTCCTGGAAACACAGAAATATCTGAGTATTTTGACATTTTTATTTTCAGCCCCTTCAGTCCAATAATGTACAGTGAAAATGCCTTTTAATAACTATGTTCAAGAGCTTACCAACTTTGAAAATACCAGTGGAGCAGCTGCCACAGACATTTAAACTTCTAGCACAGTACAATTTGTCAGAAGTAATAAGGGTTTTTTTCTTTTCATACTTTCATACTCAACTCTTTCATCATTGATCTCACATTGTTCACTTGCAACTCACAGGAGATACAGAGCAGCCCAGCTTCTGCATGTGTCAATCTGACCTCAGATCTGACTCCCCAATGGATCATATGTCCATACTGCTCCTGTCTCACAAGCCTCACTCAGGCACCTAAAGTTTAGACAGTCAAATGACTTTTTCTCCTTTTGTTCCCTATCCCCAGTCCATAGACTATCAATGCTCCAAGAAAGTAGATCCAAGATGTAAAGATCCATAATTACTGCATTACAGGAGAACAGATGCTCTCTTGGCACAGGAGCTTGGCACAGGAACACATACCTCACAGGACTCTGGGCTCTCTCACTTTTCAAGACCATGGTCAAAAGACCACACATAAAATTAACTCCTTGGTTATTTATTTAAGTATTTCCTCCATACGAGATAAGGAGGGTCTTTGTCAGCAAAAGCAACACAGAAAGTGAAAAAAAAATTAAAACAGAGCACTGACCTTGAGCCAGCAAGTATTTACTCTGCAAATTTAAAGTCACCAGAGGATGCCCTAGAGGATCTTGGATCTTGGGCAAATCTCAGTAGTAGATGACTGTCTCTTTTGTTGATCAGTGTTTTAAAATAAACATTCCTTTATCCTCAAATTTGGTCTAGTTGCAACTGATTGTGTTTGACCAAGAGAGTAAGATATTCCTCACTTAAACGTGAGGCAAACAGAGGTAATGAGACATTTTCCTCCTGAAAACAATTGCTCCTGTGGCACCTTGAGGACATGTGACAAAGAAGAAAGTGACAGTAAGGGTCTGTGTTAAGGTGCACAGGTATAGACCCTCCAGTCAGCAAGTAAACCATCACAGAATCATGGAAACATCAGGATTGGAAGAGACCTTCAAGATCATACAGCCCAACCATCCACTCAGCACCGCCACTGCAACCCCCACACCACTGAACCACATCACCCAGCACCAGATCCAGACACCCTTTAAACACCTCCAGGGATGGCGACTCCACCATATCCCTGGAGAATGTGCTCCAATGGCTGGAATTTGTCAGTTCATCCCAGCCAAGCAAGAACCACCAGCCTAAAGACTGGGTAAACGTGCAGAAGTTTAAAGAAGAATTCAGAGGAGATCTGAAGAAGAGCACCCAAAAGCAGGTTTAGGAGGATGTATGCATGTCTTGTTTAAAATTGCTGCAAGACCACATACATGGCGATGCTCCATGGGTTTGCAGCACAAAAGCAGATGCAATTTGAGCTTCACCTAAACTCCAGGCACATATTGTTGAGGCCAGGACACAGCAAGTCTCATCTTCACATCATTACAAGGTCTGGAAGCCTCTGCAAGAGGCTACTCAGGAAACCTGTGCTCAGCTTCACTGCAATGACAGTGTGCACAAGGCCCCCAGTGGCACCTCCAAGCTGAGTGATTGGAGAGAATCAGGGCTCACCAAAGAGTCACAGATCTAAAGGCTGAAACTAGTTTTTCTTTTACTCCCAGTGGAGCTGGGATACAAGTGGGACATGCCTGCAGCCTGTAGCTGCCCAACAGCTTGGTAAGTCCTGGCACAGCTTGGTAAGTCCTGGCACAGCTTTCATATCAATAAAAGCAGATTTACCTGTAATTTTCAACATCTTTAATTAACACATCCAGCTCCAGGCACAGTGGGAGTGCTCTGTGCTGGACAGGGTACCCATCTCACCACACCAGCTCAGCTCTCCTCACCCTAAAGCACGGTGACTCAGCCTCAGGCTGGCAACTTGGGATTTAGAGCCAAAAGCGGCTTTTTGGCTCTGAAGGAAAAACAAAAATATCCCAGACATTCCACTGGATCACTGAGCAAATACCATGAACTGCATTCAAGCATCATTTGCTTAAGACCCAAAAAAATAACTCAGTCAAGTAAAAAGGCTGCACAGTTTCCCTATGCCTGTCACTGCTTCCTCACCCACACTGCCTGTGTCCAGCCAAAACCTTGTAGCACAAACACGAGGGTCTTTGTGGGCACGGCAGTGCTCCTCGGCACACAGAAATACACAGTAAATGCAGTAATGTGGCTAACAGAAATATGTGAAGAACTGTTTCATTTTTGAGACAAAATTCAAACAGAGAACAGACTGAGCTAGGCAACTATTTAATGGAAAATAACTATCAACTCTGAGGGCTGCCCACTGGACTAGGAGAGGAAAAAAAAGACATCAGTAGCTAATGTCTGATTTATTCCAAGGAATCAAAGAATAGGTCCAGAAAAAGCTGGAAGCGTCAGCACCTCTTCAGCAGTTAAGTCAACAGCCAGCATCTGACTCCTTTTGTGGGACCAAAGCTGAACTTAAGTCTTACTACAATGCTACAATTCCCCCTTGAAAACAAAAATAATAAACAAGCCCAGCAAGAAATATATTTGACTCTTTACATCTTCAGAACTCCTAAGGAAAAACAACTGCTGGGCAGCAGCTCCAGCTCTCCATCTGTCTCCATAGCCACGCTCACAGCAGCCCTTTGCAGGTGCCTTTATTTTCCCATGTGCTTCTCAGCTGTGACCATGCAACAGATCCTGCCTTAGCTGCCCCCCAGGAAGGGGTCACCACACAAGTAAGGCATAAAGTGATGGCACAGAATAGTCATTTTGGACATAACTAAATGCCTTTGAAGGACAGAAGAGCTCTCATTATTTCTAGTCCATCATTGTTCCTTCAGGTTTTACAGCCTCCATGCTTCTTAGTAGCTGTAGCACGTGAAGAAGGAAGAGCTGGAGCACTGTGAAAATACCTTTTCTTTTAAAGAGCTCTTCCCCAGTAGAAAGAAAAACATAGTACCAATTTCAGTGCTTCTGCTTCTAAGGTTTCCTGGGAAAGCCCTTTAACACGGCAGGAGGTAGAACAGGTGAGTTACTGTGATCCAGGGTGGGTGTCCCAAAGTCCAGTTCTAGGGCAGCATCTTGGGAATGGGGCTTTTCTGATGGCAGAGCTCACCCATGACGACTTCTCACTTCTCAAACACTATGCAGGACAAACACTTCAGGAACTGCAGATGATCGGCATGAAAGTGCAGGGCATATCTCTGAGATCCTGTCCCAGCTCTGAGTAAGACACCCAAAAGCACACAGACATCTCAGAACCCCTCTTCATGGCCAAATAACCTTCTCATCTCCCAGAGCACAGCTCTGCCAGGCCTCCCAGTGATGGCAGTTGGGGAGGGGAGCAGAAGACAAAAACCTCTGCAGAATGCCTATAGGAGTGGAACCCTCCGTACCCTATGTGATCAGCCCCATCACCAACACCACCCCACACTGCTTGAGAAGGACACAGGAAAACACATTAGCATTCGGCAAGTTTAAGATTTAGTAAATAAATGTACTGGAAGAGAAAAAAAATTACCCTTGATGGCTTAATTTATAAGCTCTGAAAGGAAAAAAAAGCCAACAAGCAAAACCCCACTGAGTCCACAGGCCAAACAACCAGTGTGGGGTAAATAAGGCAGCAAGCCAAACTCTCCTTCTGGAAAACACTCCTGAGAAGCACAACAATCCAAGCTTTTCACCTTTCATTACATCAGGCTGCTGCTCAGCAAGTCTCTTTATAAACTACCCCAGGTATTAAACTAGTGCCCTCAGCTAGACCTAAGAGCATCTAACTTATATCCAGCGACCAGGAGTCTCTGCCTCACTGGCAAAATAGTTAACCAAACCCAAACACAACCTCAGCAAGAGCCAGCTCTGCTCCCTGCAGCCTCCCGTTAGCAACAAAAGGATTGCCTCTTGCATTTCATTCTCCACTGGGCAGGAAGCTCTTTTTGTGGTTTGGCTTGCGGGGATGAATCTGAAATGAAATCAAGTGGAACTGGCAAACTGCAGTGAGCTTGCAGTCAGAGACTCTTTGGTCCTGGTGTGAGTGGAAGATTTACGCTGCGCTATTTAAAACTCAAGAAATCAATTTCATTCTAGCAGCAATTTAAAAATGTTGTCATGCAAGACATAACTGAATGAACAAATACATCCATCACACATAACCTCAGCAGGGCTGCTGGACACCCTATTGTACAAGTTGATGATTACTTTTATTCCCAAATATTTTCTTTATGTTGCTATTTAGATCACTTTCCTCCTTTGTCTCCTTTCATTGCCTCATGTAACAACTTCTCTCTGTAGTCAGTTACCACTGGGTCGAAATTAATACTTGGATAAGCCAGTTCATTTCCCACTGTCCTTCAGGAGTCTTCACAGGCAAGGAGAGAGGAGGAGGCAGCCAGGAAAGTGAGAAAACCAACCCACTCTGTAGCCACTATTGCAATTTCTTGAAGTTTCCTTCATACAAAGTCCTTCCAAAACCTTTCCTCTGCTACCTCAAAACCTTCTCACTGAAAACATCCCTTCTGCCAGGAGAATGTGGCATAAGCTTGTATGAGCACTATCTCCTTGCAAACGGACACCTATCTTCATGTTTATGTTCAAAGTACACACAAACCTTTTTCACTACACACTCTTTATTCACTTGAGGTTGAAACCGAACATGGAAATCTGATTAAGCACTGCATCATGTTTCAGAAAGCTTTTCAGTCCTGTGCTCCTCACAGCTGTTGTCTCATAGCAGAGGGAAGGAGCCCATGGACACAGAGGGGAGCACACTGTTCACTTTTACTTTGTTCCCCTTCCTTTCCAACCCACAGAAAATTCACTTTGGCACCAATCCTACAAAAACTTTGGTTGTACCTCATGGAGCATGCAGAGAGGGAGTACAGGAACAGCTACATATTTCAGCCACCTTTTCCACTGAGGCCCGTGTATTTTACATACTCTCCAAGACTTTGGGCACTGAAGCACTCCCAGAAAGCCACACAGAGAGCATGTTTTTCACTATCTTTTATGGTCAAGAGATCTGTCCCCAAGGTTCCCTTCTTTGTGCATTCTCCAGGAGATCCTTGTGTTTCTCCTGTACTTTCTCCCTTCAAAAGAAGATGCCAAGTAATAAAATTGAACAAAACCTCTGTTACTAAGACATTCAGTTCTGGAGACCAAAAATCTCAACTGCACTTGATTCCTGGCACAACTTGACAACACCTGAAATTAACAACAAAAGGGAAGGGAGCCAACTTCTGGAACTACTGAAGATGACTACAAATTCGGATTGTATATCAAAGGAAGTTTCAGGTCTACATTGCAGGAAGAACAGAAGTAATGACCAAATTATTTTAATTCTTCCTCCCCCAAGTGCTATAAGAGCAGTAATATTCAAAAAAAGAAAAAAAATTACAAAACAAACCACTCCCAGAAATAGCAGTACTTGCTCCTTCTCCTATCATTCACACACTGCAAATGAAACACATTCCCTGAAGGGTACAGGGGAGCACAGAAAAATCAACCCTATATAAATGTAATTGTACCCACATCCCAAAAAGTCTAGATTAAAATACTCTGTCATTACTTTTACATCTCCTTCATGAATCATTATGTGAAATGAGTTCCATGACTTTAAAAAACCCTTTGAGATTTTTTCCAGCTCTCACAAGTTTTAGCATCTCCAGGAAAAGTCTTATTTGAAGGCTGGAGAAGAAGAAATACAGTGCCTACACTGGGATGAAGCACTTACACTGCAGCAATGAAAAACAGACCTTGCATATTTCAACTTAATAAAAAGCACTAAACACATTATGAAGAAGAAAATACAGTTAAACAACTCTTTTTTATTTCTAAATGAGTCCTTAGATAAATATGCCTGATTTATCATTCGTTTGTGTTATCAAATTCTGGATCCAGGCCACAGCAACACAGGCTCTATACAGACAAAAAAGAATACCACCTCACTGCCTCTAAGGTTTGTGACACTGTATTACAATTAAACCAGAAATTTCCTACTCAATAATGCAACAGTATGTTATCAGACTAAACAAAAAACTTTAAAGGAATAAATATGCCCCAAAGACTAATGATGGATGTCAATAATGCCACATAGTTTTTAATTCATTTACAAAGCCATGGTTCACAGTGCCTCCAAGGTCCTGTTTTCACAATGGATTAATGCTTGCCTGTGTCTTCAATACAGTCACTTTGAATTTAGATAATGTTTTTCCAACCAGCATGGAAGGACCTGAAAGTGATCCTTAGGCCCTGTGAGTGAATTGGATATTCATCAGGCTCTCTGGGCTCCAGAGATGCTCATCTGGGAATTTCTCTCTGCATCAGGAGGCTTTTCACAGTGTCACAGAAGGAGCCTCCTTCCTTTTCTGATTAATTTAATCACAGTACCACCCAAGCACCTCTCCCAGAAAAGCTACATTGCCTCCAACCCATTCTCTTGGCTGCATTTCACCTCTAAGGTGATGTGCCTACAAAACAGCCAGAAATACAACTCTTAACCACCTGCAATAAAAACCGAGACATGGAGATTTCTATAGTGCTAATTTCAGTCAAGATGAAAGGAAACACTAAATGTAGGATGGGAGAGCAGCACTCCAAAGCAAAGGACTGTCTGGAGGAAAGAAGGGGATGGGGGCAAAGGTCCTCTTCTCTGGGGACAGCTCTAGTTATCACTGCTGCAATTTATGTCATCTATTACAGCGGCTTGCCCCCAGTGCCATTCAGATGGCTGCAGGTCAGACTGATCACTATTCACACCAGTTTTACAGCAAACTCCTAGGAGCTCCCTTCAAATCCACAGTTCATCTCTCTGTATTGCAGAGGTCGTGGCTTTTACAAAGGGCAGAAAATTCATTTTCATAGTTACCACTGGCCCTGAAGTTGACTTTGCAAAGACAAAATCTACAGCGAGTAGCCCTGCTGTTGATCTGTTTGATAAAGGACAAACTGGTGCAAATTTTAGTGCTCTAAGGAAAAAAAGAGACTACTTATGAAAATATAGAAACACTTCACTGTTTTTCTTCACATTTACCATCTTTATGAGGAAATTAATACCAGCAGCTAAAAGCATCATAATTCTATTTTCTACATTCCAGTTTGCAGTCCAGCAGTCACTGGGTCATGGCCAAGCTGTAGGGAGTAGGGAGCCCACCACGGGCTTTCCCACTGCCACTCAGACACCTTTACCTCAGCTGCTGCTTGGCCTAACCAGGGACAGAAGGCCAGTTCTGGACAAAGCAACACTGACTCTGAAATGGCACTTCAGCATGACAACAGAATACAATTTCCTAAAGAAATTAACATTACAGGATGCCTATGACACTCTCTTGAAGCAAAATGCATCATATGAAGCACAGGCCATTCTGTAGTAAAATCAGCACAAGGAGATCTCACTAACCAAAAATCAACATATGGCTATGACTGCAAGATACAGATGATAAAAATCTCAGAAGTCTTATGATTTTTTTCTATATAAACATTATTCCAGTATTTTCCATTTACAAGGTTTCCATTAACAAGAGTTTCACAGCTCTGTAACAAGCAAAAACTCAGTCTTATTTATTATCCTAGAGTTACAATTTTTCATAGTTTTTTTAATTATTTAATAGAATAAGCAAATATTTTAAGAGTTTAATAGTTCTTGATCATATCAAATGAAGAGTACAACTAGTGCATAATACTTTCTCCAGCACTTTCCAGGATCAGACAGAAAAGAAGAATAAAGAAGAACAAGAAAGAAGCAATGTCCAAACTGACAAAGCAGTGGCCAAGACAAGAATAACTGCTCACAGAGGAAGGTTTCTCTTCCCCAGAGAGCAGGAACCAAATATTTCCAGGCATTTCAAGAAATCCCAGGGGTTTTGAGTGCTCTCCCTTTTTGCTTTGAGATATTGACAGAGAGATTTTCAAAAGAGCACGGACAACAACGAGTGTGAAGCATTTTAAGAAAAGCTGAGCATTCTCACATTATCTAAAAATGCAGGAAGAAATTTGGCAAGAGAAACTGGTGTGTGCATTAACAAATAAAGAATTACTCATCCTTTAACTTTCTGTAGCTTTCCTCATGTAGCCCAAAGCAAGCAGAGGCAAAGTGCTCCTGGTTCCTGGAGCCTGATCCAGCACTGGTATGAGACATGGCTGGACTTTACACAAGGATTAGAGCCTTTGCTAAGCCTCTCCTAACACTCTCATTTCCTATCAAAACTGTTATTATTTTGGTTAAATGGTTTTAAATAGAAAATTACATATATTTTAGGTTAGTTATGCATGAGCTTAAATATGACAGCACAATAGAAAGCAAACAGTATTTTGGGTAAGAAAGAATTGACTTTATGCTGAAAATACAGATATTTACAGTAAAAGCACACACTATATTATTTGTTTCCTATTATCTGCCTCTAGCCTTCCACTCTTTTCCTCTGCTGCCTCCTCATCAAAATGAATTGGTATCTCTTGTTGGGCCGAAACCAAGCAGAAGATCCTTTAATTACAGTGCAAACCCACAAACAGCATTAAAGTTCAAGTCATGTATGTAAAAATCAAATGTGAAGAGACCCAGCTAGCTATTCCCTGGAAAAATCTTATTTACAAGAAAGCATACTGCATCTACAACAAATTCATGGGGGGAATAAAACCCCCCAACAACAAGAAAAAAACCCTACATTGTTTCTTACTCCAGGCAAGGGCAGCTAGCACATGATCTTTCTTTGTAGGATCTTGTTTACCTCTTGTTTTCTGAGGAGAAAAAGCTGAAATAAAAGTTAGTCCCCTCTTGAAAAACCAAGTACTGTGGCAGACTAATTTTTCTTCATGTTTTGTCATTAGCAAGGTCAAATATTTAACTTTTAAAAAGTAGTTATAACACAACAGCCTCTCCCCTTCTCACAAAAGCACCATAGAGTTTATAAAAATCTCCACATTTAAATCAACTACAGCAAAAACAAGGCAGCCCCTCCCATGGCAGCAAGATCATGCAACTGCAGCAGGGCCCCTCTGGGGATGAACTAGTAACACCCAGAAATGGCATTAATGCATCATATCGTAATGCCTGTCACAGCCTTAGCTTCCTATGGTCCCAAATTGTTCAGCAGTGCAAACAGACAGCTTGCTATCTGGATGCTTAAAGTGACACTATGCTATCCTAACAGGCTATGACAGACATATATATGTACTACAAAATAAGTCTATTGAATTATTTATAACACTTTTCTTCTTAAAAAAGCATTTAGCAAGCTGTATCATTAAAATATAACCAGCAGCTGCCTACACAGCCCCGTATATGCCAAATTCAGAGTTTAAAAGAGGAGGTGATGAATAGCATTACTGAGGGAAGCTGCAAGGGCTATTTATGAGGGAGTAGTGCAATTAACAGAACAGAAACTGGGCTCTAGCAGCCACACTCAGAGTGCTATTCCTGCAAAACGACACGCAGCTTTCCAATGATTGCAGTACTTGGGACACTGCCTCATTCACAGCACAGTGCCATTAGAGAAGTGTCTCCCAGCACGGCGGGGGACAGGGGGAGCAATGGCCTTGCACCACCTCCACACCCAGACTCTTGGCAGAGCAGGTTCTGGGTACAGAAACACCCAAGAATAAACAAATACAGAGGACAGGCACATATGAAGCAAGATAACTCCACTACCTTCTTGTGTCTGCTTTCTTTCCTGCCTGCCATTTGGTCTGCTTCCATCCTTTGCTCTCAGAAAAGTGCAATCCTGGCAACGGACAAGTGCCCTGTCTCACCTCCCCCAGCACTGCCTGCACTGGCTGGGTGATGGAAGTGGGTGCGAGCAACACCAGCTTGGGACACAGCCCAGGCAGAGTGTGGAACCTGTGGAAACCGCAACAAGTGGAAACTTTATCTAGGGAAGACTGGAAATGTGTGGAGCAGAGAAAGAGTCACAACATGACCCAGAGAAAGCTCTTGAGGGATATGGAGCTGTTTCGAGGGTGGATTGCAAACCAGAGCACACCCATCACAGGGAAGCGTAGTGATGTCTCTGGATAATCCATGAAGATATTCCTGTGCTCCTTATAGTCAACCAAATGTAGTTCATATGATCATGAACCAATGACTAGAATGAACACTGTAAGGTTTACCCAGACTTTTTTAATTTAAGATACTGGAATGAAATTTTAGAAGGTGAACAGAAGAAATTCCATGGAGTGGTCCAAAAAGTGCATCTCAAGGGTGGGTCATACAGTAGAGGATACCAGCCAGAAAGGCTAATAAAAACAGAGAAGCTGTGAGATCCCAGAAGAACTGCCACCTGTGCTCTCTTGGAGGTGATCCAAGAGGATGACGGCATGGTACCACAGGCCAAAGCAAAATCTACTCTCCATTATATCAGGCTTTTGCCCTTCGGAAAAATACATGACCAGCACAGCTAGGTTTAGCCAGAGTGAACTTAAGGCAAAAATCACTTTGGCTACTACTTATAGATTGGGTTTGGACTTGTATTAAGAACTGTCTGGAAGACATCATGAAACCAAACATCGCTCTTTGATGTAGAGTCCAAACTGCTCTGGAGTTTCTTGTTGAAAGGAAAACCTTCTTTTCCTTTTATGCTTTAGGCAAAGGAGACATAATGTCCTTCACACTTTCCAGCCAACACTTAAAACTCTTACACAACACTTTGTCAGGTATAACCAAAATCCAATTAAATCAAGGATGCAATGGCAAGAGCAGGCTTCATCTTGCTTGCCTTTTTCTCCAATGCCAGTGACTAAGCTGCCACCTTCAGGCAGCTACTTTTTTTTTCTGAAAGAAGAATTAAGTAAGCACACACTGTAAAACAACAGAAGAGAATTTTTTATCCAAGAGTGTTTAGCAAGTGTGAAAAAGGAGATAAAACTCTGGACTTTGCCAAATGGCACAATCATCTAAGGCCTGAAAAAATTCTGAAAGAATCAACAAAAGACTAACACAAATCCTTCCATATAAATGGCTAAAGACACATGGAGCAGCTTTCATAACACTCAAAGACCTTGACTTAGGTACACCAGTCATTCTCCTTTATCACTACCTAACCTGATAAGGAACACAAACTCTTGGAATCACAGTTTCTTCCACTTACATATGCACTTCTCAGCAGATGATTCTCAGATGAACAAAGCCCTAATCACTCCTGAAGGACCTTATCACATGCACAGCATTGCCAAAACATCCAACACCTCATATTCTGAAATCACAGTGAATTCCCAGTTGAAAGGAGCTATAGCTCTTTTCCAACAGATGATCAGCTTGAAGTTCCTAAGAAAACAGTGGGGGTTTTGGTGGGGATCTTTTAACTAACAAAGATAGACTGGTGTCCAACTCTTAAACAGCAAAGCATCAGAGAACAGGAATTCAGCAAGATCACAGAGCAGAACTGACTTTGGGGTTCCCAGTGCTCCCAGTGTCAGCCCATGTGAATTTACTAGGCATTTTGGCAGCAGAGCACAGCACTGGTCTTCTCTGCTCCTCTGAGTGACTTCATGCAAAACAGCAACAGCTTAAAGGAGAACAGAATTCTGACACCCTTGAACAAGAGATGACATAAAAGCTGGTCAGGAGAAAACCAAGGGCAGAGCTGGGGGCCTTGGTAACTCTCATGAGGTAAAACATACATTCCTGCTAGCAAACAACAGAGGGAAACAAAAACCCTTCTCAGCAACAGCAGGAGTAATACCTTTCCAAAAACTTTGAGTCCTGTGATATGGTCTTGTTAGAGCTATCATAACCGAGATAAGCCAGCCAGTAAAATGACTTTAAGCAACTGCAAAGCATGGGCTATGGTTCATGACTCAAATACCAGTCCATTGCTACTTAGAAGGAAAATCTAGAACTTTCTTCATTTGTTAAGATAAAAATGAAGAACAGTTTCCCATCTTAAACCTTTAGAGGACAGACTATTTGTGATGCACTGCTGTTAAACCTGTCTTATAGTTCCACTACCAAGAAAAAGGAACATCATAGTTACAAAATCATTGCAATTATCAGCCATTAAGGATAAGGCTTATAATGTAGAACAAATCCCTTATAAAATGTTATAACTTCAGCTGATGTTTAATTTTATCTCTATTAAGTAACAGCCTAGAAAGTAACGGCCTTCTCTGCAACTTGAGTACAAACCAGAAAGCATAGGAAGATTTTGTTCTTGAAGTCTTTGCACAGTAATCCCTGGAGTATTTAGTGTCACCCCTTGGGTATCCATATACAGACACAGTCACATGCAAGGTGAGCTTATAAAACTTAAAAAGAATCAAAGATTCCTGAAAATATCAAGCCAACAGATAATGCAACTGACATTTGCAGGAAAAAAAAAAAAAAAAAAAAAAAGCCGAAATTCTGAAATTTCAGTCCTGGTCTGATGTGGCCTCCCATCACAGGAAGCTGACATTTAAAAGACTGTTTATAGAAAGCTGGATGATGTCTTTGCCCAATGCCAATCTGGAGCCACACAATGTCACTGAAGCCACAGTCTTTTATCCTTCCTGGGGCTGTTGTGATCACTACCAGACACCATTTCAAACAAAGAAACAATCAGCAGTGCATGGGACCAACTTTTCCCACTTTTTCAAACACAGTCATTAAACAATGCTCTGTGAGACACACAGCTCCAGAGGCAATTGTAATTCTTTCTCCACTGCAGAGATACCTTCACTAGGAACTAGAGCTCTATCAAGTACATTTATTCAGAAATATTTCTAAAGTTCCAACAGCTGCCTTCACAGTCACATATGCAAAACAGTAGGCTGGAATTACCCATTAATTTCACAAGAGAGAATTAGGTTGATGTCACGTAGTTTGAATAGTAATTATAGCACGAACTAGAAACTGTTCACAGTAATAAAAATTGTAATAAACAGCTCTAGATCCACAGAGTATGATGGATGACTTGTTATCACACTGAATAATGTCTTAAATATTGCACTGCTTAAATTCCAGTACAAAGCACTATATTCAAATTCAGGGTGACTCAATTTTGATTCACACCAAAGGTTTGCTTGACCTATAGTGTCTTAATTTAGAAATATGGGTACAGACAGTTGCCCACAAACAGTTTTTCCAAGAGGTCAACGTGATGTTTTATCTGAATCCTTCATGATTAGAAAACAAATCTAAGTGAAGCTACTGGAAGCTTTTGGTCCTGTAAACACAGCAATAATCTCAGTCTTGAAATGAATCTTGGTAGAATCACTAAAGGTGCATGAAAAAGCTACCACTGCCCAAACCAATCTAGGTTATATCCAGCAATGGATGCAGCAGCTTGAGCACCTGCCTTCAACACCAACACTCCTCATAATGGCACCTTCTGGGGAAAATATCTTGCTACACAACCAAATACCACTTTCAGTGGATATTTTTAAACTTCAATCTGCCTTTGGCAACCCACTATTTTTAATGATTCCTCCTACTATTTTTCTGGAGTAAAAAGGATGGAAATATTTTGGTTTATTTTTCTTGCTGCTTGACAGCTAATCAAATTTGATATTTATATTGTACTGGGATAATGAAATGTCAAGATGGATATTATAACAACATTTCTGAAGATAGTAATTTAACCTTCAGCAATCCAATTTGATTCAATGGTGTCTACATGCTTGCAAATAATTGTGTTTTAGAGCCCTGAACCCTGATGGCAGAAATAAACCCTTCCCCTCTTAGATTGGTGTGTCTGGAATGCCACTTGGTGGCCAAATACAAACACCCTTCTTGTAGCAGACACCTCCCTAACACCAGTCAAGCCATGTGGTAGAGTTTAAGTTTGGGATATACTGGATTTGGAAACAGTCATTCTGCCTTTGGTTATGTGACAGCCTAACACAACGAGGAGCATTTTTATTCCTCATACAAACTGAGGTCATGAAACCCTGGTGACAGTCAACACATCCCCAGTGAGGCAGAGAACCTCCAACTCAACAAGCTGAATCTCCCACCTCTCACTTCAGAAAAAGACCAGCTGTAACAGCACACAGAGAGGGACCTGCAGCCCATCCTTTCCAGTGGATAACTTTGAATCCTTAGCACTGTGAAGCTTATATTTAATTTTTAAGCCAAAACAATCAAGTTTCTTTACACAAACAAATATGCCTATTCTAAATAAAGAAGGAATCAGAAAATAGGGTGGGGCAGGCAAAGAAAATTTTATAAAGGTGGGAACAGCTGCACTGTTTGTACACTATCATCACAGGAGAATAAATTACTATTTATTTATTTGCAATATTTCACAACTCCAGGGCAGAGCTGAATTTGCATCACTCTGACCTGGCTAGTTTCAAGGGCAAAGCACTTCCTGTACCATCAGAAAATCTCCACTTCCTCTTACTCAGCTGCCTCCCAGACACTGAGATGCAACAGGGATTGTGTTACTATTTGTTCCTATCACAACTGCAACAGCACTTACATTCAGCATAAACACCACACAGGCAGCAGGTGGTTAAAAAATATGGGGGAAATCAGTTTATGCATGACTAACATCTTTCATCCTTCAGAGAATAAGAAAAAATTCACTCCTAATTTTAAGATGCTCCTCAGAATCAGCTGAGTTAGTTGCACTGTTCCTTTTTCTGGTGGATAGTATAGTATAGTATAGAGGAATGGAGAGCAGAAGTGATTATCTTGCATGACAAATCTTCACGATAGAAATGATATTTCATTATATCAAAAAATATCAAACATCCTTTATTATTGATAATTTTACTGTAAGCTTTCCAAATTGCTAGCCAGCTTCCCAGAACATCTTTTTCACCTCTTTTTTTCCCTCAAGGGTAAATGGCTCAAAGTGCATTAAAGAACTTTTACATTTCTAGCTGAATAAATCCCAATTAGATCAAATTAGTATTCAGTGTTCTTCAATAATCCATCCACACTGGTTTAAAGAGAGGAAAAATACTATCTGATTATAACTTGATATCAGACCGGAAACAACTGTCAAATATAACACAGGGCAGGAAAAGACAATGCATCCTTAATTCAACAAGACATTAACTCATCCTGCATCAATCCACATCACTGGGCAAGGCTCCTGCTGGGACATGACTCATACATGGGCATCAGTCTATGGGAACAAGAAACTATGGGAACAAGAAACCGCCTGTAAATCCAGAAGTTGCTGCATGGGAGACTTTGCACCCATGTGGGCAAACCTCAGAGGCTCAGGGCCTGCTGGAAGGACTTCTGCAGAGCCTGGGATGCTGGAACTATTCACAGGAATACACAGTAAGGTCATCTCAACTGTGCCTGTACTGTGGTACCAAAAATGTCTTTCTTTCAAAAGAGGAAAAAAGAAAAGGAACAACATGAAGTCATCACAAAAAAAGAAAAACCCTACATGATTTTTGTATGAAATCTGTGAGCTCACTGTTCCCTATGATTTCATTGTACGAGGTGCCATGAGAAGCAGCTCTGGCATGGAGAAGGTTCTTTGTAGCATCATGTTCTTAAACCAGAAGGTGACAAACAAAAAGTGACGGTGTGCTAAAACCACACCATCCTTACACAGAGGAGGTGCTAGCAAGGTCCTAAAGGATGCCAACATTTCTGCCAAATCAGCTACAAATCCATCATCTGGTTTTGCCCTCAAAGTTATCAAAACCAGTATATTCCAAATACCTTTAAATCCCTGTCTTCTAATAAAAAAATGTGGTCCAGCCAGTGAACATCTGCAGGCAGATGCATTCTGTGTTATTCAGCCCTTGAAAATGAAAAAAGGGATATGATTTGCTGAGAGCAGGTGAGCTACACACCCGAGATGGGAACTACATATCTGAGATACGTGCCACAACCACATTTCAGGGAGGCTGACATTCAACCTTTTCAAACTGGAAGAGGCCAGTGGTGGGCTAGGACAATCCCACACAGCTTGATTCCACAGAGCTCCCTGCCATGGGAACAAAAACTGTGCTGATCTGGTCAAGAGCCCAGTGAGGAGCACCAAGCTGAGCTCACCAGCTCCTTGCACTTTTCATATTACTTCAGTGAAGTGCTTAAGCACAGGAACCTACCCCACACTCTATATATAATAGGAAACATTGACTTTTGTGAATTACTATAAACAGAAGGCTCATGAAAGGGCTTTACTCTCCAACAGAACCCCTTAAATATTTACATTCTGAGGGCTGATGTACAGTAAGGACTGTTGTCTGCCGAGGCAGCTCAGAGAGCTGCCACATGCATGCCACATGCCCACAGCACATGGCTGTGCCACATCTGTCACAGCAGCAGCAGCTCAGCTTGGCAAAACAGAATGCTGTCTAATCTGCCCCTCAAATTCATTTGCAAATACAACACCTATATTCTTGCCTTTGAGGACACAGCTCAGCCATCATCTCAAATGTGTCTTAGCAGCCCCACCAGAGACCAGATGCAGCTCTGCCCTCCACACCACAGCCTGCTGGAAGCAGCAGAAACAATTCACTGCAACAGACAGCTCTTAAGTGGGGTTTTGCTTCCTTTTTTTTTTTTTTTTTTTTTCCTCTAGGAGCTAAAGATGGCAGTCATAAGAAGCTGCTAATACAGCCCTTACACCTCTCCCAAATTCAATTCATGTCTTGGTAAGAAGGAAACCTAAGACAAATGAAAATATAGAAAGAATAAGATAGGGATGTTTGAATCACTTCTGTGACATGACCAAAGCTTTCACTAATTGCAAAATTGTGCTATGTCTATTCACCAGCCCATTTTTCAGTTTCTCATTTGGATAGAGAATCAGATATTTAGCATAAGCAAACAAAAATCCTGAAAATTCACAATAGGTGGTTCCTGTTCAGAGAAAGCTCTAGTTTATCACTTTTTTTCTTTATTGCTATTTAATGACTCATATCATGCAACTCTTTCCTCATTCCTAATGTCTGCTGCTGAAGCCTCCTCTAGAAAGATAATACTTGAATGCCTGAGGGAAAGTCAGAGAGAAAGATAACTGCAAAAAAAATCACAGAAGTAATCATTTCCCAAGTCTGCATTGAAACAGATAAAGCTTCCATTGCCAAGGTTAGTTCACACAGTACAATATATGGGTAGATGGACAGATCTCTTTACATGGGATGATAGGATGAATCTCCCAATCAGATATATATGCAGACATATATGAAATAGCTTCTTTGAAATCAGCTGAGTTACTTTTGATTCACAGCCAGAAATTTAAGGTCTGAAATGAGTTGCTCTTTCATTTGGCAGCTAGAAAATCCAACTGATTGTCATAGAGAAGGTGCATTTTCTTTTGGATAAAGCCAAGAATATGGAGCAGAAAAACATAAAGCAGATGTTATCGTAGCATATCGTTGCATACAGACCCATTAATTACTAACTAATTTCATGCACAATAACCTGCTAAACTAAAGCTGTAACTGTCACAAATGGCACTATCCCTATTTCATCATTACAGGTGATTTGATTCACCTTAGCTAAATATGAACCATACTGCAATTACTGATCTTATTCCCTAAACATTTTAATATGGGCTGTTTTCTCTCATAGCAACAAAAACAGTCACCTCCTGCTCTCAAAATTTTAAGTAATAAATCAGTTTCTACAAGCGTGTATTATCTCATTGCTGGCCAACATCCCTGACAGCACAGGTAAGTGAAGATGTTTTATACTGCTCATAATGGGAAATCAGAGAACTATCCTGTGAAAATCAATAAGCCTCATATGATTTTACAACTAGGCGTGCAGAGATTCCTCAGGGATTTCCCTGGAAAATCATAGCTAAGAAAACTGAGGATATTGTAAAACCAATACTAGAGTGTTTTCCAAGTGGGCAGATGACTTAATTTAGACCATAACATTGCTATGACTTAGTAAAACATATGCTGAAGTTAAACAAAAATAGAAAGTCTTTTTTAATTGAGCCTGCACCAGCTCTGCACAGCTTTTGACACCCAGCCACAAACACTGCTATGACCAGGTGACATCCTGCCCTCATGCCCCCAGCCCTGCTGTCCTCCCACACATGCTCTGCAGCAGCACAACATCCACCTGGCTGCAAGGCACTCACTGGTGGGTACAGTGGGGACACATCCTCAATCCTCTAATGCTGTGCCACAGGGCAGAGGGGGATTACCCAGGTAGAAACCTGCAGGAAAACTGGAAAGAGAGCTACCTGCTGGCAATTGCACAATGAAAGAAACTCTGCAGAAAGTAGAAAATATTTTCCACATTTTCTATCCTCAGGAGACTGCAGAAGTCACACACAAAAACCTCTGGCTCCTACTGAGAGAAACTAGCTATGCTCAGTAGATAATGACTTTAGAAAGAATTTCAGGGAAACAGGAATGCATTCTGCCATGGGCAGAAGCAGTTCATATTGAGGCTTGATGAGCTGCCACAGGAAATGCATTGCAGGGGTGAGCCCCAGGCTTCCCCCCTCTTCTTGCTGGGAAGAGTCAGCATGCAAGGACCGCAGACCACATGCTCTGCATTCCTGATGCTCCATTCACAACCTCCTCCCTATGCAGTATGGCAGGCAGCACAGAAACCTGACAGGATCAAGAGCTTTCCTACAGTCTCCTACCCCACATTTTAAAATTCAGCTTGGTTTGATTGCAGCTACCTACTTCCCCACCGCCTGCTGGGACTCCCTACCCAGAGCAGTGACTGCCTAGATATGAACAGAGAAGAAAGAGCATCCCTCCCTCCTCCAAGCACCAGCTGATGCTGTCTGTCCTAAGCAGCCAACTGAAGCTCTACCCATGCAAAGCCTCCAACAGCATAATTAAAGGATTCCTCAGCTAAGCAGGAGAGCAAATTTATCCTTGCAATTATCAGAATGCCTCACAAAGCTTACAAACGCCCTTCAAACAGCACTGGATTTGCACTGACAGAAAGAGCAATTGATTCCACGCTGGCAAAGGTGGAAAATTTAGGGACATCTTAGACTGCAGAGACAGAGTACCCTCAGGAACACCAATGGGGCTCTCTAGCTCCAGGGACAAAACCATCAATGCTTCCAAGCTAAGCTGCTGGAGATGAGCTCCTTGAAGTACAGGTCTTTCATCATGGATGCTTATTTGATAACTGCCAGCCCCTAAGGTAAATAATGGATTTCCATTTCAATTGATAAGCATCATTTACTGTGCATCAAAAGGACATCTGTGATAGCAGGGATTAGAAAACCAGGAGGTGCCTCAAGAAGGCCTTAAAGCTTTTCCCAGACGAATTTACTTTCCCAAATCTCCATCTTTTCTCATTTCCATCTCCATAAACAATATTATTTTATCCACCAGGTTCTGCAAATTCAGGTAACTGGTAGCACCTCTTCTTATGGGGGAAACCCATAAGATTCTTAGGTGGAGGAACCCTGGTCCAGGGTTAAATAATGTTTTGCCAGTTTTGTAATGTTATTAAAAACCAAGGAAAACATTTGTGTTTGCTATGACTTTGATGTGAAATGCATTTAAATGAAGTAATTTAGGCTGAGCTTGGGGCAAAATTAAAAACCCCACATGGGACACAACCACATAGGAAAGCAAATTCACTGAGCTTTGCAGAAATCATTGTAGAGATCCAAGCAGAAACCCCATTGTTAACTTCCTGTAAGAATGGCTAAATTACAAAGACAACATTGAAACATTATAGTCAAAACACGTAATCTTGAAAGAATTTAGGATTTTTCCTTGAGGCTGCTGCAGCCCAGGCCCCCAGTGGGTCTGTGCACAGAATTTCTATTGTCTTCAGCAGAACACTATTGTATGAAAGAATCACTAACCAAAAGATTATTTCATGCCATTGAAACAGGTTTTAAATGTTTATGTTATGTACAGGCATATACACAAGTACGTGTCTTTTCAAAAAATCTTAAAAATCAGGCATTATAACAAATTCTCTCAACCATGAGAATTAGAAAGGGTTCCCTGAATTGTTATCAAAAGAGAAACACAAAATAAGTAAATATATTTTTAAATTACTTAAAGACTTCTTCCAGAATTCACCTCATCTGTTAAATATGCCTACTTTTTTCTAAATCTTTTGAAAGAAAGATAACCTACCTCCTTTTCTAACCCAGTGAGCCAGCAAACCATCTGTGGCATATGTGGCAACACCTATCCTGATATCAGAAACCATATTCCTCTTCATCTTGAAATACAACAATAAAAATATAACTTGCCACATCCTTCCTGTTTACTGCAGGACACCTTCTCAGACCAACAGGCTCCCCTCCAGCAGTGCTGGCAGGAGCAGCCAGTGGGCTGAGCATGGTTACTTGTCACCTTAACAAAAGAGTGACCCAAAGAAGGGACCTACCTGCCTTCCCCACCACTGCAAAGACCCCAAGGAGAAGTGCTCATCTCACTGAGCACTGAGAGTGAAGAGATCTCTGCCATTCTAGTTATACTAGTTTTAGAGCTGTGGACAGGTTTTAATACTTTCTGGGAGTAGGAGAATGTTAAAATTAGGTACTAATTACTCTCAGTACTTTTTTAGGGACTCCTCCTTAAATAAAGCAAAATTACAGTCAAGATAACCAGAGTTTGTTCCTTCGAATAACCCAATAGCATCATCCCAGTGATCTGGGATGAAGCAATTACACCACTGTGATCCACAGCCATGCTAAGACACAACTTGGGGAAATAAAACAAGAAGAAATGAAAGAAATGGGGGGGAAATGCAGGAAGGATAGCTCTAAATGTGGTTGCAATTGGTTAGTTACCATGATCCAAAACTGAATGCCAAAGAACATAGAGAACTGACAGCTCAGGATTGCAACCTGCATCTTCCAGCAGCCAGAGTCTGTTGAAATAGAAATAGTACAAGGTACTCTAAAATAAGCTAGTCTGCAGGTTTGCAGCACCACAGATTCACACAGCCTGCAAACACCACCTCTTCTGGGTATATGATGGCCACTTATCCTGCAAAGCAAAAATCCAGAGCAAGAGAAAATGAAAGAAAATGCCCAAGAATGGGCAGAGATCCTCTCTCTATCTGTGCGCAGCTCTCATAATGGGCATGGTGCCACGGCCATACTCCTGTCCTTGGCTATATACAGGTGTAGCATGGAGAAAGTACCACATATGTAACACAGACCCAGATGTAAAAATAGTTAATCCAAGTCATAATTTTTATTAAAATATTCATTATAAAAACAAATATGTTTAATTCTGGGTATCTTTTAAACATTACACAGTGCAAGATAAATTAGAACAGAATCATGAAAAGGACCTAGAAATAGCAGTGTAATTCCATTTCAGATTTTGATTCAGTTACTGTGCTAGAAAAACTCCAGGTTTCTACCATCCTGTCAGACTATAATTTGCTACCACATATATGAAATCTTCCTCTGAGTCAGTGCAAAGAAACTCTACAAAAACCTGAAGAAGTCCAAGAATCTCAGTAAAACCTGAGAGGTTCAAATGGGAGCCCAAGAATCCTAAATAAAAATACTTTGTTTTTTTCCAAGTATGCACATGTGGAAAAACTGCCTCTGAAACAACAGCAGTTTGCAAAACATCAGCACACAGAAGTGCCGAAATTACCTCTCCACCCGACAGCCAAGTGTTTGCAGCTGCCATATTGTGCTCTGATCAGTTGAAAACCTGTGTGCTGCATTCCCTCCTCCTCTCCTGAACCTGGAGAGGAGGGAGAAGACAGAGTCATGACCCTTCTGTCTCCTTTTGGTTTTTCAGAGCACAGTACGCAAGCCTTTCTCTAAAAAAAAAAAAAAAAAAAGCTGCAAGTTAAGAACCAAAACCTCTTATTCTTTATTCTTGACAAACAATTGCTTCCACTGAGTGGCACAAAGACTCCCTCCTCCTTACTAAGATAGCTCCATAAAGCAAGCTGTTCTTTAATCAGCATTTCCTGCCCAGACAGTATTTTTCACTGAGCACTTCTCTCCCCTAAAAGACTGCCCAGTAAGAACTACCAAAAATTTTGTGTTTTTAAAAAAGAGGTTTTCAGGATCATGAGATATGATCTTAAAAAACCTCCTGCTTCTGCCTCCGCAGTCTGTTTGGGTGCCAACCTTGGCAAATGCAATATTCAGCAGGGACAGGCATGGAGACAAACAGCTCAGGCCTCCTGGCTGGTGCAAGCCAGAAGAAACACCATAAAGTTCTCTGTAAAGCCCACACTAACAGCCACCCTTAGCTATGGACTGGGCAGGCAGCCCCAGCTCTGTCACTGCAAGATGCTCTCACCCCTGCTACCAGAGAACTGCAATTCTGCACCAAATAAGTAACCTTCAAAAGAAATTTAGAAGGTCGTGATGTTTCTCTTGCTTCTGGTATCCATGCAGAATCCCAGAGGCAGTAAAGGGCACTTTTCACCCCTCTCCTCTCAATCCAAATGCAAAATAGACAATCTCCAAAGGAGAGGTGCAAGGACTAGCCTAGCAGCCATTTTAATCAAGCAAGAGGTTGTTAGAATAGAGGAGCCAACCAAAACTCAGGAGGCATGTCAGATGTGAAGGGCATACTCTGCTCACCTCCAGCCCCTCCAGGCCTTACCCAACCCAACACCATGAAAGCTGACTCAGGAAAATAAATGAAGCAATGTGACAGCATGGGTGCCCTTGGCTGTCCATCCCTTGTTATTCCATTCATGAAAATCATCTATAATTCAACACACCCAGATGACAGCAAATCAAGAAACAAAGCACAAGAGAAAAACAAAGGACATTTTCTCAAATGAGACAGATGTGTGTAATAGCAGTAACAAGAAGAGACTGTGTATATGTGCTCCAGGTTAACAGATTTCTCTGTGAACTCCTTCCTGCCAGTATTTATATTCTGTAGGACAGGAATATGAAATTATCCTGAAGGAAACAGTCATCTCAAAATGATAATGTCCTGTCAGTCGTCACGTAGCTGCAGAGCCCTTGCCCTCCATGTGGGCACTCAGTTATATCTAAAACCCTTGGACAACAGGTTCATACTTATGTAGAAAAGGTTGGCATTGCTTCTATAAATCCTACATGTTTTACAGTTTCTGTTGTTCTTTCACCCTTCATCATCAGCTTGATTCCTTCCTGTGCTGCTTCATCTAAGGGGCAGGGAAGAGAGTGGAGAAGAAGGGTCTGGGTTTGGCTCCAATTCACCCTTTCCAGAGAAAAGAGCCTGGAAACAGCTTGGGTCCTACTGCAATAGGTGCTGTGGAGCTGATGTTGCAGGACTCCTAGGAAAACAAGGTCTTTCCAGATCAGCCTGGCAACTTAGCAACAACAGCCATCAATAAAACCCCAACAGCTTTCCACTTAGTAGAGATGTGTGTACCTGTAACATGGCCCTCCGGGATCTCGTGTTAGGAAGTGTATTATGGTACGAGGGACCGGGAGCAAAAACATGCTCCCATCTGGACTACTTATTTAAAACTCCTGTACTTATTCCTGCTGCAGCCCACTCAAAAAGCATGCAGCAGTGACTGCAAAAGAGAATGAATTACACAGTGGTGTCCCTCATTCACAAGCCTTACACACTGAAGTCTACAGCCAACATCCATGAAGGAACTTCTTCCCTTGCCTGATTCCCACAGACTTCCCGAAACTGCATTACTGAATTCATACACCGGGTAAAAAAGCTACACCTGCATGTGCAAAATAAAATCTTATTAAATCATTAGTCACACAGGCCTTAGGACATGGCAGAACAACATAACTTATTTGTAGCTGTTTCATAATTGGACCCTGCCTGTGATCCAAAGATGACACTTTGGGTCAGTGCTGGATTGGCCAATTTCTTCCATGCACAGCACAGGGGGCACCACAATGCTGAATACAGCCCATGGCAGAGCAGAAGAACCACCCCACAATGTTCCCTTTGAGGGGCTGAGACAGCACCCCCTAACACACTTGCCCATTTGACAGTGACTGGAGTAAAAGCTACAAGGACTGTTTTTAAATGTACTTGTGATTCATGGTCAGTGTATCTTCTCTCATCTGCATGGAATTATTGCCCCTTTCAAAATTGAAACTTGGTACATTTTATTTCAAGATGACTTTACAAGGCCTTCTATGTGATATTCATTTCAACAGCTCTCTAATATTGCACAACAGTCATATGATCCAGTGTGTGTGTTTTATGAGACAGACATGGCACATGAAAATTAAAAACAGGTTCCCTGTCTGGAATACAGAGAGGGACTGGAGGGGAAAAAGGAAAAAAACAATGAGTGAGTGTGCCCAGAGACCTGGGTGGAGGGAAAAGGGGAGGACAAAACAGGATGAGACGTCAGAGTCATGTCATCCTGCCCAGAGTGAAAACAGCTTTCAACAGTATGAAAGACAGTTAATTTGCATAAATTTACTGCACAATACAATTGAACTGTGCTGGCAATAAGGATTGCTACTTCCATAGCCTAGATGCCTACAGTCACTTATCAATAATTTACAATATTCCCTTCTGCAAGCAAGACTTTGTAATTGCCCTTGCATTTCAAATGACATTTTCTGTAGGTATTACATTCAAGGAGAGATACAGAGAATCAGGTTTTAAATGCACAGGATTTAAAGTTTATTGTATAACCCATAATCTAAGCCCTCACTAAGAACAAGGAGGTACTTCCTATGGTCAGGAGTATCTTTCTACATGTTCTGCTAATCATGGAGGATTCAGGGGTATTTCAAATATCTCAGCACTGATTTGAGTGCATCTCTCATTCAGACTCACTCTCCAGACTGCATGACTGAACAATTTACAGGATCACCAGAAGTTGCAGTCATTTTGGTCTGTTTAACTTTGAATATATTTTTATTGCCATGTATGCATCATATACTATACTGGGAACAGCACAGGCAGAGCAGAACATCTCTGCCTCAGGAAGAGTGCATAGCAGATGTAGTCTCTGAGCTTTTGCAGAGGTCACAGCAGGAAAAATCACTTTTACTTTGTTTGGCCTGACGTTATGGGCTGAGACAAAGAGGCTCCTTCTTTTAACCAAGTGTACTTCCTTGGTCAAAGGGTTATAAAATGGGTAATTTTACAAAGTTAGGTAACACAGCAGGTGTTATATTTACAGCTATGTGAGCATGAACAGAAAGACCTGAGGTAATCAAATCTCATGCTTGAAGGATAAGAGGATTCGTAAGATGATCACCAGCTGAGATCAGGATTTATCCCACACCCCTTAGACACCGAACAATTGGCCAGGTGCAAATGTCTTTTTGTCTGCTTTTCAGTTTCTCCTTCTTCAAGGCATCCGCTGCTGGAGGTCAAACAGAGAACAAGATGATGATCAAGGTTCATTTGTTTTACCCATGTAAGCAAAATGCAGATGAGACACAAATATCTCAGCACACACAAGTAATGGGGAGGCAAGCCTGGACTAGCCAAAATGTTTGTCCTTCTCCATGTATCTCAAACACATACCACAGGCTTACACAAAACCAAAAGCACTCCTCCAAACATGTGAATGATTCACTTTTGCTGCCTCTCTCACTGGAAATATCCCCAAACAGAGTTAGCAACATTCCTGAGGTAAACATATGTTCCATTGTATGGAAATAGACTGGAGTTCACCTCTGTGGGATCTTTTGGGACATGTAGTTTTAAATTAATACCATCACAACCATATGCATTTTATGACAACCTCTCTTGAAAAAAGTATTTTTAAACATAGATGTTGATTTTATGAGGACCTGAGTGCCAAGAAGCAAATAAGTATAAAAATATATAACAAAAGAACAAAACCATTTCCTTTGAGTGAGAAAAGCCATTGGAAAGGAACACCTAAGAGCCATTTTTATAACTTCTGTTTCACAGCCTACTCAGGACATGCAACACATAAACATCAATGGACTCTGCCTGTACATGCAAGATATACAGCCAACTGTGGTTGCAAGGGGGTATTTCCACCAGTAAACAACCATTACTGTGCCTGTTGAGCCTCTCTGCACACACAAACATATAAAAAATAAACAAGTACCACAAGAAGTATCCAATCATTGTGAATTTTCCAACTGCCTTTCTCTGCTATGCAGCTTCTTCTTTTAACAGCTTTAGTGAGCTATTTATGTTTATTTCTTTATATTAAAAAAAAAAAAAGCCAAGGTCACCAATCTGCTTGTCAAAGGTATGCTATTTAAAGGACAAAAAAGGAAGAAAGCAAACAGAAGTCATAATATGCAATAGAACCCCTCAGTCAAATACAGCTGCTACAAATATCAAAGGAATTGTCATCATGAACTTCAAACAGGACAAAAAATCATATCTAAATCTATGGTTTAAAAAGCAGCTTTGAGACAATGAGAGAGCAGGGGAACTGACTGTATGAACAGGAAAAAAAAATTAAATAAATTTACTTAATCTAATCTACATTCATTGACAACCAAGATCAGGACTAAACTGATTGCTTCATACTTTCCACTGCTGCTAGTGCAGAGTATCACAGAGGAGCAATGAATCTCCATTCAATCTAAAGTAAATAACAGTGAAATAAAGGCAATAACAGATTTTCTTCATGCTACTCTGCAAAGAGGACCAAAAGAGCCCAAAGATAATATTAATTCTGTGGGCTTAAAAAAAATCTTTATAAGGTTTGGAATTTATTTGGGTTTTGTTTTTTTTAAAAAAAATAATTTGGAAAATTGTTTGTTTGAGCCAATCTTTTAGAGAACTTGTTAAAGGACTTGAAAGTAACATTTCCAGCCAATGCTACTTGCATTCCATATTGCTCACATTCCTGCAGAAACACTATTGATTTGTTTTCAGATGGGTTCCCATTTTAGTTGTCTTGAAGAATGCTAAAAATATCACCTAGTAAACTGGACTTGTTCTTGTGTGCATACAGCCTTTCATGTTTATATCTGAACCCCAGAAAAAACATAAAACCTGATTAAACTTTGTGCTTAAATGTAGGCAAGGGTAAATACAATGTTATCTGTCTTACCAAAAAAACATTAAAAGGGTGAGAGGGATGGACAGTGTCCATTTTTGTTACCCCTCCATGTTACCAGGTAAATCCATTCTGATTCACCAAAACTTTGGTAAGATGAAATAATTTCATTTCTCACCACAAGGAAACCATGAGGATTTACTCATGGTATCAATGCCAGCATCTTCTGCTATCTATCCAGTAGAGCCAAGCATAATCAATCTTCTAGTTTTTTGTACAGTTTCTACAAAATAATTCAGAGATGGCCCGTGTCCTTAATCCAAAATCTGAAATCTAAACATTAAGAGACGGTTGGCACAGAAGATTTGCAGGGATACACTTTTAACATTGTGAAACCTTCAGCCACCCTCATACCCAATAGCCTGAACTATTGATGGGTATGCAAGGTAACTGGACCCAGGGAAAAGTCAAGGATATAGGCATTATTAACACTTTATAGGAGGATCAGTACAGCAGTGGCCAATGCTATCTTACTTTTCTTTTATGTTTAGAAGGGAGAGAATGAAACACTGGATAAAGTTAATATATATTAACTGTGAGGAATGCATGCTGTTTTGGGGAGTTTCATTTTCTACTAAGATCTCTGAATTTTACAGTTGGGAATAGCAGCCTGAATCATAGATTTTTTTCATATATGCTGAACAAGCATCTTAAATATCTTAATACATTTTGATTATGTCAAACTGTTCCAGACATGAAACATGGCTGGTTTTGTGCTACAGAGCAAAGGCCACAATCATTTATATGATGTGGACCCTCAGCAAAAGAAATCCAAAACAGATTTCACTTGGTAGAATATGAACAATATGTTTCCTATATTACACAAAATGTAGTTGGATTTATATGCAACACTCCTCTCATCTTGGAGAAACTTACTTGTGCTTTATATTGCAGTGGAGGGATATCAGAGCAATTCTGCATGTTTAGTGCAGTTGCTGTGGAATTATACGGCTCTAAAATGAATAGGGAATTTGCTTATGAATATACAGCACTCTATTAAAAATATCTTTTAATATCTATATAATCAGGCAGCACTTTCACCATCACCTGGCACATGCCCCCTAATACATTTCACATTATTCAGCTCATCAGCTCTGGAAGAATTAATTGAAAAGATAGCCCTGAGATGTGAACCAACAGACCAGCTTAACCAAATGCAGGGTTAAACCACAGGGCATCCCTGGCTCATTCACAATGACAATCCTCATTTATACCTTCTGTCAGCTGGAAATAAAGAAACACTTCATATCTTGAGGCTACAGTCAGGCATGACTACAGGATAATTTGTCTCTTTACTGTCTGATTTCCACAGCAGCATGAGATACTAGGGAACTAGGCAGCTTTTTTTTCTATTTATTCCCTGCTTCCTTTTTAACAACTTTCCTGGGGTAAGGGTAAAAAAAAAATTAAAACACCTCATCACCCTGGAATCTCACAGAAAAAGACCCAGTGCTTTAGGGATGACATTTGTGACACACTCCTCTCAACTACAGCCTGGACTCTCACAGTTCCTCCCCACCCCACATGTTACAGGGACCAACAACCCCCGCACAACAATCATAAAGAAAGGTACCGAGCTCTCATCCCCAAGGGTCCAATCATACCACGAGGAACTATTGGGTTAGCCACATATTTGCATGTTTTAATGGCACTTTCTTGGCCTTTAAAGGCTACTATTGAAAACAGGCAGCAGCTTGTTTTTAGTGGGTGCCAACTTCAGAGAAAGTAGTGAAGGACATTTGCTCATTTCACACCCTGGGTTGAATTTAGCATGCCTGCGTTTTCGCATAGTCATGCTCTTAGAAGAAGAAAGCATTTATTTTTAAAAAAATCTAGTCTCTCTTTCTTGAAAATACAGCAAGGCTTTCTCTCATGTACTGGGAAATGTCATTCTTTGTCTACGCAGTTATACAAAAACATAAACAATAAACAATGAACTTGAAGCAGAGAAATCAATTATTGTACAAATGACTTAATCCTTTGTAGCTGTCCTTCATGAAACAAACAAATTTTATTTCTACCCTATACACTGTTTAAAGGCAGGGATTTATAAAGGATATTCTAAAACACACCACATAACCACTGCTGTAATTTGTATGTTGTTTTTTTGTTTCCCTTCTGAGAAAAGGTAGTGCTGCCTTGCAAAGACAGATAAGATGGGACAGAACTGATTCACTCTGCATCTACGGATTAGTCACTTAAATCTCCCCAGTTTCCAGTCTGCCCATGTGTATAATGGGGCAGCTCTGGCCAGGATTGTTAGGAGGATTAACTAAGTGGCACTGAAAGGCTTTGAGATCAGCTCAGTAAAAATTATTTCTATAAAAGTGCATGTGCATAAAGTGCTAATTGATGCCAGCTGGCCTTTCATCCTGGGCAGCAAAAACAGCTTCTTACCACACACATTTCCTTTAGTGGGCACCAGCAGCATATTTCTTTTATTTCTAAATTCCTGGGGTTTGCCTTAAAACATACAAACCATTTGATTTTCAGGAATTCTCCATTAGGAGATTGATACAGCAATGTATTTCAGAAATTACCTTGATTAACCTTGCACAGGCAGTAAGTGTAAACATTTTAACACCTTTCAAACTGAGAAATGAGCCCCATTTGAAGTGCACAATTCTAGATTCAGCAATTTGCATCTTAAGAGTCTGCAGCACCCCGTTCATTTCCTAGAAAAACTTGACAATCAATTTACAATGGCCCCTGAAATGAAGCAGAAAGCTGCTGTTCCTGAACTGGCTTTATTTGACAAGGCAGCATCAGATGAAGATACGTAAGTAATTATTTTTCATTTCCCCTCTGTGCTGCAAACAACCCTGTTTTCTGGAGCCCCTCCTTCAGCTGCAGAAACTTGGAAATGCTCCACCTGCTTATGTTTGCTGATAGACGCCAGAGGAATTTTCACTTCATCTGTTTCACAGATGCTTTCACTCTTTTCTAGAGACACATCATACAAAAATGTCTCCAAAATAATTAGCAGGATTTTAGTCAGCATGACTGTGTGGCTGCACGTAAAGTAAAGCTCAGACAGCTCTTAAGAAATCGAAGCTCTGGAATGAGTGTCTGGGACCTTAACAGCACTTATTTAAATCTTCCTGCTTGACACATTTATAGTTTTACATGTAGTCAGAAGGGCAAAGGGGTTGGTATGCAGAAAGCTGCTACAATGTGAGAAACATCATGAACTTCTACAACCTCTTGTACTTATACTGACATGAAAGTAATAGCCAGTGGAGAACAAACATGCAATCTGATTTAAAGAGGGGGGAAAAAATATGCAAATATCTCCGTAATCATTGTCTCTACGTCTCACTTCAAAATAAAATTCACTGCCTTACTGAGGAGCTACCTGAATAGAAATAGTTCTATGAAATGTGTTACAATATTATCTATCATATTTAATTGAAAGATGCCCCTCGTTTGGCTATTTTCCTGGCAGTGCAATCATCAAGCAGGGCTCTTGACCATCCCAAGCTGCTCCTCCCTCCCTGCTCTTCAGCAGCCCCAGCAGGCAGCCGAGCCACAGGCAGCACATCGGGACTTGACTGCAGAATGAGGGCACACTAACAAATCTAAGGAGACAGCAAGAATGCCTCGTGATAGTTCACAAGGCTCACGCTACCAAGTCCAGGGGATAAATTACCTAAATATCTCTGGTTGCACACTAGACTCCTGAGAGTCCTCTAGTGCCATAGTGAAGGACTCAAATTGCAAGCCTTTTGTCCAAAATAAAAGGAATTTAATTCCCACTGCATAAACTCTTGTTGAGAATATTTCAAAGGGCCACAAGTCACCAATGTCTGATTTCAGGCCTATTGCCACATGGCAGTGTCCTTAAAATGGACAGGAAGGGGAATCTAAGGAATGGGATGGCTGGGATGGCCAACCCTCCACCCAAAGCCACACCAGAGAGCTTTTGCTTTCGTTTCTGTTTGGATGTAGGAAGGGCTTATTCCTGTTGGCTTAGGTTGTCAAAATGACAAAGGCTCCAAAAAAGCTGCAGGTGTTCATCCTATAGCCCACAGGCACAGGCAGCTGCCCATTTCAGGGATGGTGAGACACCTGGGAGCACACACGGGAACCTTGGGACTGGTCCCATAGTGGCCCTGGCCCCTGGCCGGGGCACTGCCAGAGCCAGGGTCAGAACCCTGAGTCAGAGAGCAGAGCCAGGAAGGGCCCTCGAGGCCCAGACATGTCCTCACTCTCCTCTGTACCTAGATGGCAGCAGGGGCCACCTGGCCCTAAAGGATGGAGTCACCTGAAGGTAGAGGATGCACAAAACCCATCCCTACTCCACTCAAAATGGCCAGCAGGCACGAAGGAACAGCAGATACCCTCATTACAGCCCTGAAACAGAGCCCAGGGAATGGCTCCGGGAGGTGACAACCATGCTGGGCCTGGGGCAGCCCTGTGACCAACAGGTGTAGTCAGCATCCCAGGGAGGTACATGGACATCCCAAATCTGTGGCCTGACTAATTCCTATTTATTTACCTATTTAACCCAGGCTCACTTGCTTGTGACAGTACCACACACAGAAACTGAAAAGCTGACACAACTGCAGCTGCTGAGCAGAACCAGGACACAAAGATCCCACCACATGTCTTCCTGTCCATCTTTTATTTTGTGGCCAGCTAACAAAACAATTTTTAATAAGGCCACTTTTGCCCCTTAAGTAAACATGCCCAAAAGCATCAGTGGAACACCATGGCAGCATGAGGCACTGGCAGCCATGCCCAGGGAGTCGAGGCTGAGCAGGCAGTCAGGCCAGCGAGTTCCTTGGGGGCTGCAACCATTCAAAGAAGCTCCATGAGAGGCACCACCCTGCCAAATAGTGCTCAGTGGCTGCTGGGTGCCATTCAGGCCCCCGAGACCACTGGTGGCAGGGCCAGGAGCTGGGATGCACAGACATGCACAGGCACCACAGCATGGGGCTGTCTCTGGAGATGTGCCTCCCACTCCAGCCCACACCCCACATTAAACCCCTGCAGGGCACAGCTACAGCAATAGCCTGCACTGGTCCCCTGCTTTGGGACAAGTGCCATCCTGAAGACACATGCTGTCTGCATAAAACTGATAACACTAAACAGAACCCTATATACGCAGATAAGGAAAGTCATGCAGAACAAAAACCTTAGAGCAGTTCATCAGTAAGTCACTGGTAATTAAAGGCATTGAGTTTATCCTCACTATAAGGAAGTGCTGTAAATGGTTCCAAACTTCATATACAATATATTTCTTAGATGTATATAATCTTTCCCATTTGGGTGTGCAGAGTGACACAATTTATTTGGCCTTGTACAAAGGCCTGCAAATGCAACTCAAGGCAAAGCTCTGGGGTGAAAACACACCTCTCTTTAAATTACTATTGCACTGTTTCATAAAAATCATTTCAAGAATTGCTTCATATTTTCAATGTTTCTGCCTAATAACTAATGACAAACAGCACTGGTTCCCATAGGCTGTATTCAATTACTTTGATTTTATTAACAGACTGCTTTCAATCAATAGGAACTCCAAGCCACATGTCAAACTAGAATGCCACATTCTTAAATGATATAACTTAGCATGGCAGTTCAGTCAAAGGAAGTATGCCAATTTATACCATAGCAAAGCCAACCCAAAAACTGCATCCCATTAATGATGATTTCCATGGGGATTCTGGCCACTGTGGTTACAAACAGCTGACAAAGCTGAAGTGTATTATTGCACTATTTGTAAGAATGAGTCAGACATCAGCACAGGGGAATTAGTCCCAGCCTACAGATAATTCAGTCAAAAAAGCAGCTTTCATTAAGAACTAAAACCAGTTTGGTTTTCTGTTCATCCTGTTCCAGAGAACACTCAGAATCAACTTCAATGATATCCTCAAAATAATGACAACACGCATATATGTTATCTTATTCTGTTTTCTTTCTGTTATCTTATTTCTGTTTTTTCCTTATCATCTCTCCCAATTTACTACTCAACTCTATCAGTCTTTAGGAAGATCTTTCTCTAATCTTGGAGATATTAATTTAAATCTGTTTCTGACTTGAAACTTGTTTTTCCCCCTTTTAAAAAATAAATTGCAGGATGGGGAGACCCACAACAAATGCTGAACTAAAATCTCCAAGGATGAAAAAATCCCATCAAATAACTACCCATTGACAAATCTTGCTCAGCAAACTGTTTAATGACTCTTCAGTGAACTTTATAAAGTACACTTTAAAAGATTCTTTTAACTTGTTTGTCTTCCAAAATTTGCTCATTTAAGTTAGTGTCCTTCCACTTTAAACATTTGTGTATGAACATCTATTAAATGTAAGATAATCTACATCTCAGGTATGGGATTATAAACTCAGGTCACTGCCATGCCATTTAAATCTTGAGAGCACTTTAATCAAAAGATCATGTCATCATGCCATAGCTGACTAATTCAGTAATTCTTTTTCCTCAGTGTGCTATGCTCTGGCACTCAAAAAACAATCCTAGTATCTAACAGGCAAAGAAACATCAGCTTCCAAAGAGGGAAGGACCACAACCTCAGAAACCTTTCTGTTTCATCAAAGTTAACAGGGCACTACCAATTCAACATTAGTTTTTCATTCGCTGATAAAATGTGATAAACACAATTCCAAATTTACATTGCTGTGAAATTCAGTATTTTACTTCTGTGGCAATATGTATCATTTAATAGGATCTTGCTGTGAAATTACTGTAAGTGAATACCAGAGATTCTTGGGCTAGTAATACAAGGGAAGTTCGTAACTTAGAAGTAATTATTTTCCAAACCAGACTGTAAATTTTAAACTTGATCTGTCACCTTTCTTAGAGAAAAAATAAACAAACAAAACACTCTCATACTCTCGTTGCACCAGTTATCCCTACACAACTTAGAGTCCCAGAGAAGAAAGCTTACTGAATTACCACCTGCCTCAAGTCAAATATTCACAGTAGTTTACAATAAAGGTAATTGATCAGCAATAGATAACATGCATGAGGTCTTAAAGTTGCCCAGAAGCATTGTGATGGTTATTGTTATGAACTTTTTTAACTATACAAAGAAAATAATCTTTTAATAAAATAAATTAAAGAAGTTATTAGTCTCAGACACTGACATCCAAATCCTGGAATGGAAAAATTTCTTTCTCTTCTGAGCTAATGTACTTAAACATCACACTGCATTGCAGAATATATTGCAATAGTACAAGGAGAACAGGATTACTTCTGGAACTAACAGAAACAGAGGTGGCACACAGGACCTTCCTTTCACTTATGACATAAAGCATTTTGGATTGCAACATTAATCTACATTCTGGCAGCCTGTGCACCCACAGGCTTGGCCACTGGTACCTCATCTGCAGGAGAATGGATCTGTAACCCTGTTTCAGCCTGCTTGCTTGCCAGAGTCATTTGCTCCAGTGGGAAGCTTTCAGCACACAGGATTGGCCCCAAAATAAGTACTGCTGGGTTTCAGCATAGTACAGCTGTAACCAGAGATTACAAATTCCCAAGAAGGCTCATGTTGGCTCAAACTAGTGTGAGCAGTGGGTACCCGGTGCCAAATGCAAATTTTGCAGTATTCTAATGGAAATCAAAGAAACAATATCCATGGCTTCAGGGGAAGAGCCGCACAGAATACCTTCACAGAATAAGCACACATGCCTTTGTTGTGAAAAATCACATCTGAAAAGATCTGCCAACACCTCTCTCTGCACATTTCATGCTGGTGAGTGGGGAGGTGCCCATTGCAACAGTAAGAGGCAGCAGCAACCGCAGAAACAGAAGTTTTTTGATTTGTTAAAGAATAACTTCATGTGCCGTGAAGGAAGAGTACCTCCTCCTCCTGAGAGCCAGCTCACAGCAGGGTCCCTAATGCCCCGAGGAACATGGAGAAGCAGCAGTTTCCTGTGCTCTCCAGCAACACAAACCACAGCTCCATCCTTACGTTGCAGCAGCCACACAACGATGGAAACATTTCTCAAGGACGCACTAGAACAAAACAATTGACAGTGACTGCGGCATCTGCTCAGCGTAGCCAACATAATAAATTTCAATCTCATTTTAATTTTTATATGTCTAAAGCTATTAGGTCTTAGATATTTGAACTTTAATTATTATGGAAGCAATTAGCTCCTATGACCAGAAGGCTTTGCCTGAACAATTGCAATGAACACAATATTTTCTACAGCATAAAAAATAAATACCCTGACACATCTGTAGCTATCTAGGACCTTGCAACTGCAATTGTGCTTCAGACTGCTGTCCTGGCTTTGTGCCAGACTGCAAAAGCTGGCACTTACTGGCATAAGCTATATGCTATTGTATATATGTGTAACTGAAGATTATCTCCTAAGGTATTCTGTAATATTGTAATTTCAAAATTTAAGTATTTCCTGCTGTAGAGAGATTAAATTTGCTTTGAAATTTAAGTATTTTTTCAGAGAAAACTATTTTGGTACGTTATCTTCTATAAAGACAGCTATAATTAAACAACAGCTCCAAGTACACTGAAAAGTGGTATTTCTAAAACTGACAAAACTTACATTTGTGTTTCAAGATACAGAAGTATTCTGTGGAGCTTTGTGCATCAAAGGAATTTCATTAATATATATTGCTTTTTAGAACCTTCATTCAATGCATTACTACTTAATAGAAGTATGCATGTTAATTCTCATCATTTTTTAGTTTTCCCCTTGCGTATTTTATCCACAGTACAGTGTGCCCACAGAGCTTTCCCCCAAGCTCTGGTGAGCTGATCTGACCTCTGCAAACAGGGCTGCTGGCAGAGAACGGCAGCTGAGCAGCAGGGGACAACAAAGCTGTTTCAGAAAAGGCTTGGGGATCTTTCTGGTTCAGAAATACTACAGAAGTACAAATCACACTAAGTAAAGAGTGGCTGAGCATTCACCTGCACGCAGTGTCTGGCCTCCTCAGTACCTCACAAGCTTCCTTTTGCTTTTATAAGCGAGGGTGGAAATTCAGGAACGGACAGTGCTTGTTCTTAAACAAAGCCACCGAGAGCATTTTTAATTCCTATATGTTGGTATTTTACACAGTGCTCTTTGAATGCCAATCACAATCTCTGCCATAACTGAATGAAATATAAACTGTTTAGTGCCTTGTTTTACACTAAGAGGTTTGATTTAGATGACTTCTGCTGATAAATACCATTTGCTAACAAAATCAAGGGTCGACGACTTCCAACTCAAACTTTTTTTGAATCAAAGGCAAGTAATAATGTCAAAGCTCTGAAGCCCAAGAAAATGCTAGATTCCAACCAAAGGGATTTCTGTTTAAGTTAAAAACATTTTCCCAGGCTCCAGATCATGCATTGTCACCCACTTTCTTCACTGGGACCCAATGCATCCACTACAAAGGCAGAACTACATCAGTAAGAAGAAATATAATGTACACAATTGTTGTGCAAGTGATAAAATACATGCACCAAGGGGAAAAGTAAAGCACAACATGCCAATGGATGCTGTGACTTTCTATACCCTTGTGTTTTCAAGTGGATTTTATTATTTAGGTGTTATTTTCTACATTCTACTGCCAAAGAAAACAGGTTTGGACACACATATATCTGATCAGTCTGGCTTATTTAGTGCAACCTTTCTCTCTTATTTACTCATGCACGACAAAGCAGTGCTGGGAACAGGTCTGTCCACAGACAAAGCCTGGGACCCTGAGCCTTGCTCTGAGGAACTGAGGAAACCCCCTCAATAGAAATTGTCAGCACAGAGGGAGGGGGACCTTTCTTCCCAGGTGCCCAGTCTGTCTGCACGGTCCACAATTGGAAGCCTTCCCATGCAGCCCAACAAGTAGGGGCCACAGCCCCCCCAGTCCTCCTGTGTGCACACACACACAACTATTTTCAGCATATTTTCACACATCTCTATGAAACTCAACTCAAGCCCTGATCTTCCTGATGACACACCCAGCCTTGAGCTCCCTCCCTCTGAAAGCAAACCCAAGGGGAACCACAGGCAGAAGGCCCTGAACCCAGGTATTTCCAGCCTTTTGCTGGCCACAAACATGCAGGGCAGCTCCCTGAAATCCTCCCTGTCACCAGCACTCTCCTTCCAAGGTGGTGGTCCTACTCTTTTCATGGAGCTCTTTCAAATTATTTGAGATACACTTTTTCAGTGAAAATCCAAAAGGAAAGCGAAATAGGCAAAAGTGACCTCCTTTAATTAATATACACATATTCAGGGCAAGTTGCTCTACCATACACAGAAAACAGACTTCTTCTATGAAGAAAACTTTCTTCTATGAAGGTAGTTAAAGCAGAAATATGAAGCTGACTGCAATATATTACCATTTTTAGATGGGATGTAAGAACTTCCTGAATAACAAGATGCCCTTTACTTGAACCATGGCTTGAAAAATGTCACCAGTGCAAATGCTAAGGAAAAAACAAATACCACCAACATATCTGACAGGACATAAGACGTAACTTCCACCGCCCTCAGTATACATTATTTTTACAATGCCACTTTAGCAATAAGCATGTAAAGTTATGCCAAAATACATCCAACACAGCAAAACTGAACACTGCAGAAAATACTATTTAATGCAGGCTAAGTTGAAGATTAATTTCATTGCTTTACCCAATTTATATTCTCCACCTAAGACTGCTGGACACCAGGAAATGAAGCATTACGGTGCTTTAACAACCTTCTGCACTTGCATCTACCCTTCATGTTTCTATTAGATCCTCTGCACTCATTTAAAGTATAAATTCTCACTGACATAAATGGGTTTTCCATGCATGTGGAAAAATCATATGCAAGAGAGACTCTTTCCTAAGCTGAGAGCAGGCAGTGTCAAACACCCTGCAGGGAGTGCTGCCTGAGAGCTGCTGCCATCCTGCACAGCTCATCACATCTTGCTCACAGCACAGCCCACAGTGAAACTCAGCAGCTTCACAGGTAGAAGGCAGACCCTTGCTATATAGGCATGTTTTGAAAGAGAAATCACATGCAACTCTCCATTTTCAATGTTAAAACAAGATTCAGCCAGTAAAGTCATGTTTCAAGGTTTCTGCAAGCAGTTTACTCTTCCACAACTTCAGGATTCATCTTTTTTCTCTTTTTTCTTTTATTTCTGTAACATTAAACAAATAAAATGTAAAAAAAACCACTTCATTTGTTAGGTTATTAGTTTATTTGATGCACATCACCTTTGGAAAACACATCATTACAGCCTCTACATCTCTCACCAACCAGCACTTTATCTATATCTAAATATAGTGAAGCTAGTAAGTTTTGCCCCATGTAGGAAGTCATGTGTGTCCTTTTGGTTCACTTTATGAGGGGAGAAAGAAGCAGAAAAACAATCTCTCAGTTCACAATACAAAATAAGTAATGCTTAACCATAACAGAAGAAGGCCTTTAATAAAGCAAGAAGAAAAAAACCCCTCTGTGCTTCCGACCCAGATGAAACAGATGGAAAACAACAGGCTGGGGAATGATGGTACAGTCAGCTTTTCTCACTTGTTTAATTTGCTTCTTTATTAAAGTTAATGGTCATCTTAATGTTACAGGCCTACAAAATGGTAATGAAGATCAGGCAGCTAGTGGGACTTATATTTACAGCTGCACTCAAAACAATCATCCTTGACCATTCTATAGATGCAAAGAGAGCACTTTTATTGAGTTTTTTAAGTATAAAGTGAGGTGATTTTAAGAATAAGTGCAGCTTCCAATCAGCTATGGTTTCAGTAGCCAGAAGAGCAATAAACATTCAACAGGAGTAGGCTTTTTAAATTATTTGTGGAAATTTAAGTAAAACACAAGATTTTTAACTAACCATTTAGTAAGGTGGATTTTACCATCCCAGAGAGACTATGGATGCATTTTCAGCCATTTTGAATCAACAGGACATAAAACCAGCAGAGTACCTTGGTCCCTAGGTACTGACTGACATGAGGAACAGTGTTCTTGTTGCATTTTGTCTGATTCAGTATGAAGACACAAAACCAACCCATAACAGTAACACAATTACAGGGCAGCAGAGGGAAGCCATTCGCCCACGCTTCGGCGACCCAGAGCTAAAGCTCAGGCACTAAGGACCAATGAAGGGGAAGAGGAATGAGGCTGAAATTGCCACCACCAAAACCATGCTGTATGGGCTGTTTGAAACTGGGAGAATGGCTCATCAATTTAAATATTTCCTAGATGCTGAAGGGCCCCCAGGCCCAGCAGCTGCTGTACCCCTGAATACCCAGGCGGTAACAGATTTGGCCACCACAGGCTGAGCTGATTAGGATGGGACACCAGTGGAAGAGGTTGGATATGCCAGAAATGCTGGAGAAAACAGCTTGGGAAAGCATGGTCTACAGGGAAAAAAGTAACAACATTATAAAGTTTAAAAATGTAATGACCAATAAAAGCAACAATACAGCATTACTAAATTTGTTATAGAGGCATGTAGAGTAGAAATGGGGTATTTTGCAAGTATGCAGTAAGAGACAGTCCTGCTGCAAGGCCTTTGCAATCAAAATTAACAAGGCAGAAAACCAAAATAGGCAGTAATATCTGAGAAGACATTATTCCTAAATGACTCCCTTACACAAGGAATTAGAATCAGACCGAGAAGGGCAATTTTAAGACAATGTTTCATTTTTTAATATGTATCCCAATGAGAAACATTGTAATTCTAAAGATCATATTTAAATCTCAATCAATCTTACTCTCTATTCATCCTATAAGCTCATTATGAGCTTTCCTCAATGTCCTAGGTTGACTTTATGATGCTGAATTATATCGCCCATTCATCTGTTTAGCCCTTGCAGACCAAACTTCCAGTTTCTGCTGCACTGCTGTGCATCCTGTTGCTCAAAGCATGTGAGATAATTTCACATGCGTGAAGATTACTTAGTAGGGTCCACAGGTGATGGAGTTGTCTCTAATGGTGAAAGCTACTATTGAGAAAAGAAGAAAAATGGGAGAAAGACAGAGAGACAGAGGGGAAAATGAAAGCTGTTGGCAGCAGCCCATAAAGCCAGAAGAGCAGAACAAGGGCAACAGGCTGTGGTTTTGCTGAAGGAGCCAGAGCTGCTGCTGGAATGCAGGCACAAGTCAGAGCATCTCAGGCATTGCTCAGCTGTCCCAGAAAACACCCCAAATCCAGTTCATAGGTTGACAAACATGTATCAGCATCAGGAGTGCCCAGGAGTTAGACCAGTCAGGGCTGGTTTCCAACCGCTGACAATACACTGGTGCCACAGAAGCCCAGCTGTGGCCTTGGCCCCACCTTGTCATTACCAGCCTGCAGCCAGCTTAGTACAAGAAACATTTTCCTTTTGCTTTGGGAGTGAAGCTATTAAGCTATTCTGCAAGACCAAACTCCATTTATTTATGTAACTTCTTGTCTATTTTTAAATCTCTATTAGTACATGCAACACTTGATTTTAAAACGCTATTACCCCACAAATGCCATTTATACAAATTGTTAAACAAGACTTTCATCCACCTTAAATTAAAATACACCATCACATAAGTTTCAACATCATACCTTTCACAAAGCCTGAATTAATAAGCTCACCAAATCAATCCAAAAAGACAGGCAAGCAATGAGTATCATTCCTGTAAATACCATATCACTAAAATATATTTTCCCATTTCATTAAAGCATACTCGTAAGAATACAATTATTTGCACTGTTTATGTTCCTCTCAGCCTCCCAGGCTGCTGAGAAAAGCTTGTCCACTGGTGAGAACTGAAGGAATAAGATTGCCTGACCTAGTGCTGATTATTCAGCACTGACTTTACTTTGAAGAGTCTTCCAATAAAAAGGAAAAAAATTAAACCTACTACACCACTTTAAAAACTGCAGACAGCATTTTTAACCTCTGTCCTTTTGCATTACTGCACCAGTGCCTGAAAAAGCTACAGCAGGAGAGAGAAAGTCATTTAGGCTGCTCCCTTTGTGCCACCACCATGGCTCAAAGGGACAGAAATCAAGAAACATTAGAATCAATATAAGCCAATTACAACATTAAGGAAGAATAAACCATGCAGAACTTACACAAAATCTGTTAAAAGGCATGGAGAAAGCAAGCATTTCTTCTTTCTGAGTAGAGAGTAACTTATTTTCTGGAAATACTCCAGATTTTGCATTTCCATCTGATGGTATTTAGTGCTGGGATAAGTGAAAAGGAGGTTCCCAGCTGAAACACAGGAATGCTCATTTGACATGAAATACCTACAAGCGGGACAGCCACAGTATAATTGAAATCCTCAGAATCTGAAGAAGAATGGACACTTTTTTATATACACACATCTAAATCACACTCACCCAAACAGAAAATATGCTCTACTAAAATAAAATCAAATCACAACCTGGGACTGAAAGTGTAGTCCAGCTACTTACAAAAGATTTATTCTCTCTCTTTTTTGTCATTCCTCTGGAATGGGTGGTTTAGCTTAAGCTGAGGCTTGGCATTTACAGGTATACAATAAGCCAGTTGGGTTTTTCCATCCTTTGGAGAAGCTGCTGACCTTAGCCCTTGGTGATCCAGCATTCATAAATGTCACACCCATTGCAGGGAAGAGGCAGGATGCACACAGGTCTCCAGTTGTGTGTCCCAGAGAAATGGCAGCTCTCTGGGCACTGCATCCCAGTGCCCTGCCTCGGCATCCTCAGCAGAAGGAGGACGAGAAGCTGCAGCTCCTCAGGCCAGAGGCCTGCCTCCCAGCTACTGTACAAATAAAGCAAACCATACTTCAGGAAAAGCACAGAGGCTGAGCACTTTACTGTACCCAGAAATCCTGCTCTGCTTTAGGCTGTCTACTGCATGGGGCTGCACCACTCTGACCCCAGGGCTGCCACTCCCTATTTGCAAACAGGGCTGTGGGCAAAGGAGGGCAAGAAGATGCCCTTTGGGAACTACGGCCCCCAAGTCAACCCACCTGACTGAGCAACCAGCACCACAAACTCCCAAAAGTGTGCACCTAAGGCTCTGTGCTGCAAATCAGTGCTAACATTAAACATTTCTCCTGCTTGGGGAAGTCATGCCCACGAGTCTAGAAGGGTGGGAAGGACCACGAGCACATCAGACCCAAGCAGGCAGGTGTAGACATGCAGCTACAGAGGGAATGAGTCTTAACCCTTCTGTTATAAGTAAAAAATATATTTGAGAAACCACAATGGCAAGAAAGTAAACTGGGCAAGAAAGTAAAGCTCTCTGAATTTGTTCAATTGTTTAACTTTCCAGTTTTGGTGGGGGTTCCCCTAGATTACTTCAATCCAGACATTCCCCTGCTATTCTTAAAACCATCCCATTGAATTACTAAATGAGATTAGATCTCAGCAAAAAAAGGTTGTTTTTTTTCTTTAAGATTCAGCAGCTAACTGCAAATGAAAGCAAAAAGAGAAACCTGCCTTGTGATGAAAGGACAAGTAAAAGAGCAATTACATCAGAAAACAAATGCCCAGACCTCTAAACAGCAAAGCAATTGCACGTGTCAAGTTCTCATAACAAGATGGTGCCAGCTGAGGCTTATGTTAAAACTGTGCAATAAAATTAGATGTCTGGAGCCTCTGTCAGGAGAATGATGCTATCTCATTAATGGGATTACAGAGAAAAATTGGAGGGATTTCAGTCAAGAGGAATGAAATGATTAAGGATCAAATAAGCGTGACTCATGAAAGCAAGTAGAAACTGGATGCCGTGGTCTTGCCTGAAAAGCTCAAGTCTCAGAAGCAGCCAGGCCTGGTGGTACCAGCAACACCACAGCATCTCCTGCCTTAGACCCAGAATAACAAAAACAGATCAGATCCACCAGAGCAAAAAATCATATTATAAAATTCTAGCCTTTTTATGGCAATGCTACTATTGTCTCAATCAGAAAAAAATAATAATTGAAGGGAAAGTGGACAGGAAATTTAATTACCTATTAACTGCTGACAGGAAGAACACATTTAGTCAGGAAAAAAGAGGGGGAAAAGAAAGAGGTTGTGACTACAATGACTGGATAAAATTGAAGCCTTTCAGTTATGAACACGAGAGGATTTCTTAGCCACAGGAACATAAACATGGAATCATCTTCCCAAGGCATGTACTGAAAATCACAACACCTGAATCACCTGAAGAGGGTCTGGCCACTACCCCAGAACCATCGTAAGACTCCAGCACTGACAGGAGATAAACTAGCTAGAGGGGAAGGGGAGAAGGAAAAAGATTGCAAGAAGGAAAATGGGAGTGTCGTGGTAGCAGATGTTCCCTAGTCAGCACTACTATGCTTTACTGCAGGAAAAATAAATGAATAAATAAAAGAGATCTAAATATAGAATGAGACTCTCTTCACTGAAGGGTTCAACATCTCTCTGCAATTCTTTTCCAATTGAAGGACCGTAAGTTGAATAAAAAACTTCATTTAAATTCTATACACATTCACAAACTGATTTCAGAAAGCATTATTATTTCTGACCTCAGTCACTGGCGGTGAAAGCCAGATACTCTGTGAACCATTTTGATCTCAGCTAATATTCCCTAAAAATTCATTAGATGTCAACATAAAGGACAAAAAGCACCAGCATGGAATAGCAGATGCTGCAAGCTACCACACCAAGCATATTAGCCTCGCTTCCCCTGCAGCGGCACAGGGCAGCTCTGCTGCAACACCCAGCAGCAGAGTCCTGCTCCTGGCTGTTGTGACAGGTAGAGTTAAACTTTTGGGAACTGACACTTCCCAAGGAGAAACTTTGCTGAGGAAGGGCCAGGCCTAGAGGTGCCCAAGTCTAGTATGCCAAGAGAAGCAGGGGAACTCAATTTCTTCCAACCCCACCTCACTCACATCAGATCCCGCAACAGGGAAGTGTGTGCACATGTTTGTGCACACACTGTGGCAGAGAAGGGGTTTAGGACATTTAAGTGCAGTTTGGATCTTATCCAGCACACACAGCATCAAGTAACAGCTCTCCTGGAGTTAACTTTACAGAGGAGGGGAGTCTGAAGCCCAGTTCTCTCCATTTTCACTAAGACCCTCGAGGGCAGGTGGATACTCCCTACAACTGGCAGCCAGGCTGGGTGAAGGGCAATCGGTTGCCAAGCCCCAGCTGGCAGCACAGCCCAGACTGGGAACTACTGGGTACCCAGCTCAGTCTGCAAGGCTGCCCATGGCCCTGCAAGGCCAGGCGAGCTCTGTGATCAAGGAAAATGACTCCAAGAAAAGATGCAAACAGAGCAGATTTGTTTCCTATTTTTATATGGTTTCTTACCAAAGAAGAATACACTCAAGCCTCTTAAGCTGTTAAACTTTTAAAAAGAGGAATGACCTTCGCAGAAGCTCTGCTTTGATGTAAATGGGCAAATTGATCTTGTTTCTTAACCAAATCAAGACTTAAGTCTCCTGCCCCCTCTTTTTCCTTTTTTATCTTTAAAAACCCTAACAAACAAAAAAAAAAAAAAAACCAACCCAACTAACCTCGAGTTTAAAGCTGCAACACTAGCCTATACAGAAATAATGCCAGTGCTTACAACCAGCAGTTCATCACAGGCTATTAGAAATCCTCCACAATTTGCATCATGACATGTAATCCAAACCCTTTCTTCCTGAAGCCCAAAATTTCTGATCAGAAATGCTCAATAATTTTTTGATTCAGAAACTTTATAGTAATACTAGCAGTTAATGGAATTTTCAGAACTGTGTTGGCTACTTAGGGCTCTTTAGAGTTCTCACAATCACATGGGACACCTCCACAGTGGTCTCACTCCCTCAGTTTATATTTTTGAGTACCTTGCATCCAGTGTGAGTCCGGGTCTTCATGAGGGGGGTTGTGGTGCACAGCTCAATGGCTTCTGGTTCATGGAAGATCACTGTCGGGAGAGGCTCTTTTCGAAGAGTTAGGACATTCAACTTAGTCTTTAACATGGTCTGAAAGTGCTAAACAGAAAAAGAAAATAAATTACCTCCAGTTCTAGTGCAGAAAAATTAGAGTTAATAATTGGACATATCTGCATGTTTCACTTGCTGTTCAATGCCTCGCAAGCTTTCCTGGGGAGAGTTAACAAGTTCTATGAGTTAAGAACCTTCATTACTATCAGCAATGTGGAGACTATTTTCAATTAAAAAAATATATACACACACAAAGTGAAAGGATTCATTACAATTCACATTTGTTCCACAAATTCAACCTCTGACCATTGGCAAGTATATAATAAAGCTGTTCATGGACCCAGTTCTTCTACTAATGTCCACAGGGAGAAAGAACAGGGGATCAAAGACCATTAAAAGAACTGTGGATTCATCCATCCTTGTTCTCCTTCCTCTGTACTTAAATCTCATCCCACTGACCTTTGTAGATGTTACCATTCCCACTGAGCTGAATCCCTCATTGGTTTGCCTTTGTCATGTGAATTTTATATTCTCTTCCTTTGTAAGCAATAGCTCCTGCAGTCTCCAAGGTAAATGTCACTCTTGGTACCAATGAATAGATGTCACTCAAAACTTGTCACTTTCTTAAACAGACTCCCCAGGCTTAAGTGAAGAACTAGTCAAGTGGACAGTAAAGTCATCAAATTTAAAGTTTCTCAGCAATTGCGTAGAGTGAGTGAAGTCAATCCTTGAAAGGCTTCCAAATAAATTTTTTGGAATCAGGGGAGTCAAGAGAAATTTTTTAACATTTAGATGTTTCTTTGAACTGACTTTCATTTGAAAAACTGAACATTTTCACAGAGAATTACTTATCTAAGTGAGAAAAAATGCAGATATGAACCAAATCAAGGTAGTAACATGCCACAACACTGTCTAATGAAATATGACTATCAAAACTTCGTAACTTGACTCTCATCAAGCAGCAGTTATTAGACACATGTGCAATGACTCCAGGTTACTTTCATCAAAACTAAACCATTTGTTCTGACTTTTGATAGGAAATTCTTAACTTGCTTTGCAGCCACCCCTTTTCTCAGTCTCCACTTTACCTCTGCAAGGCAAACAAGTGTTACAGGGTCCGTTTTGCAGAAGAAAAAATGCAAAGTGATTTCCCAGAACCATGCAAGCTCTATCAGGGCTAGAAAATCAACCCAGGTCCTTGTTGTTCAGTCCTGTACTTCAGACGGAAAGAGTGTCTATTCAACATTTTATTTATACACAGGGGATGATTCAAATATTTAGATACTATGCTGGTTTCCTATGAATTTTTGAGGATATGAATATTCCTTTGAAAATAAACTTGCTACCAGATCATAAATACTTTATTATGTGCCAACTGAAAGCCTGTTGATACATTTTTTTTAACAGTTTAGTCCTTAGTTCATCAGTGTTTGAGTCTAATAATTGTTATGCTACTGGAAGTAAAGCACTTCAAACACTCTTAGAAATATGTTCAAGGCATATACACTAACGGTCTGTGAAAACAGTACTTGTTTACCTATTTCACACATGAAGTTACAGCCTGTTAACAGCAATACTTTAGGGCCTCTAAGATGTTTGTGCAAGCATTCAAGTTTTCATCCCAGTGAAGCTCTCTACTCACACTATCCTTCATCTGCTCATATTACATATTACCCCATTCACTCTCCCAAACACAGCTCCAGCAAAAAAAGTACTCAATTTAAGATGATTATATGTTAAAGAATATTCTCTGACATGTTTCTGAAGGTAACAGAGCTCTTTGACAGCTAGGATTACTAAACTGACTGAGAAAACCTACTTCATTTTACCTTTAGGTTGCAATTAACAGCCTTTTGTTTGGAATTTCCTAGGCCTCTGCAGTGAGTTGTTAGCAATGGCAGAACAGCAGGTAAAAAGCCATGACAAGTCCAAAGCAAGCAGAAGGTTTGAGATGCTGTGTTTGAAGGAGCAGCACTGATTACCAGCTGCAGTGTGGGGCTTGCTGGTCCCACTGACTAACTGCTGTCTACTACAGCTTGACTTGCTTTTATCTATAGGCTTTAGGTCTGCTAAGCTGCTACTGAGGTTGTATTTCTGGAAGAGAAAATATGCAGAAGGCAAAGGGTGCTGGAGCTCAGCCCCAGCCATGCACAGGTTGCAGCGATTTCCCCTGTGAATGATCCCTTTTCAAGCCTGGAGAAATGCTGTCTCCAGGGCTTTCTGCTGCTGTCTTGTGGATGCAGGGGATGGGAGAGGAAGGCAGGAATGGAAAAAAAAATGTACTGTTAACCTTAAGTCACACTATTTTCAAAGTGAGCCAATTTTGGATCAACAGAGATAATGGTTGTGAAATAATCAGGTTGAGGACCCTGTCCTAGAATTTAACTTTTCCCTCCCTTGAGTGCTGAAAGAGCTCTATTTCCATAAATGATCTGTTTAGAGGGTTTCTCCAGTAAAGAATGGTGCTTCCATTAGACAACAGATGTAAAAAACTTCATTTAGCCCTTCTGAGCAGTGAGCTTGGACCTGCAAAATGGTTCTCCTCCTCTGCTAACATCTCTATAAACTTCAATGGGACTACTGACAGAAAGGGCACATTGACCAAAATGAAGAAAACTACGGCAGTGATCTATCTTTTTTTTCATGTCGTAACAACCACATATACAATCTTAAACAAGGAAAAGCCTACTCTGTGCCTTACAAAGGCAATTCAATACTTGTATGAGCAGCAAGTTTGAGCGGTTGGGTGCCAAAAACACGAGAGCACAATTGGCAGCAAATAGCTGATTGGTTGCCAGAGAAGTGCAGAAAGGATTGGGGGTGGATGCAGAAATAGCCTTTGCTTTGGCCCACAGGGCTAATGCAGACCACGCTGTGCTCCCTGCACAGGTCAGGTGATGGCTGCCATAAGAAAATCAAATCTCTGCCAGCAGACATCACACAGGGAGCCCTCAAATAAGCACGTTATTTAAACACATGCCTAACTTTCACTATGTGAGCAGTCACAGTAAAGCACACGTGGGTAGTCAATGGGATTATTCATGTGCTTTAAGCCAAGAACAGGATAAAGTGCTTCGCTGAACCCATTTCTTGGGTTTCCACTCCAAACTGGCATCTCCTGCAGAAACTGTTGGCAAAAGCTGACCTATATTAGTAGCCAGCCTATTTTTTGAGAAGAGGCATTCACTCTCCACTGCTGTGAACTCAAAATATTTCTTTAAAGTGTTTTAAGTTCACAAAGTTCTTGAAAAGCATGACTTTGGCAATCCAGTGAATAAAGTTTCAGGGAACATTATACAATTCACATTTCATGTGCCAGAATCACTAGGTTCATTTGGTGGCTCTTATACTGAAATTCATCATCAGAAGATATTCTCAGCTGGCATCATTATACCAACAGCTCAAAACTACACATCACTCATTCTTTATCCATTTAGATGGTGCTACTGATATGACTTTATATTTGAAAGAAACGCCAGGAGTAACACAACAGTAAGAAACTGGTGGTAAGTTTCAAAATACCTTGAGCAAATGAAAATACCTTAAATGCCAAAGAAAGCATCAGACCTGCAATTAGCATTGCATTTTCCTAGTTGCTGAACATTGTATCATTTAGAGCAAAATTTAACTAATGCTGCCAATAACACTGGAAAATTACCTTAATTCAAAACCATAGTTTTGCTTTTTTAAGGATCCAAGTTCCATCAGTTTATTTTGCTTATTTTACCCATCTTAGTGGCATCCTTTCCCCCTGCAGAAGAAAACCAAATGGCACGTAACTGGTAGCCCAAACACATAACTGGCTAAGACTGTCACTACAGAGGCACTGCCTCTTGCCTCCCTGGTGACTCTCAACGTGCTCCCTATTTCAATGAAAACTCTGCCATCACTAACACTCTTAGCTACCAGTTAATTGAACATAATAATCAATAGCTTCTATGTTGTTTAACATATATTTTGTTATCAGCTCAACAGTCACACATTAGCTCTAGACTGACTAGTTCAGAACATTCAACTTGCAAATTTTATGTGCTGCATATTTAGTTCAGGTACAATTTCTGTTGCGGTTAAAACAAAAAATTGACAGCATTTGGGTTTTGGTTTAGTTTGTCAGCAAATATACAGTCACTTCCAGAACTCTGGCCAAATATCTTGGAGAAAATAACTATGATTCCATGCAAGGAAACATACTTGGAGGAAAAAATTATGCACTGGAATTTGTAATAATAATGCTCCTCATCTTCAGGTCTTGACAAAACAGTCACTGCTCTTCACAATGTTGAGTATTTAGCAGCCAAGCCTACTGGATCTTTTAACTTTCCTTATGGAAATAAAGGCCCAAATCCAAAAATCTAAGAAAGGGTTATATATTATTATATATATTGGATAGGAATATAAAAATAAATGGCAAGAAATAGGGACTTTAACTCATTGTAATCTGTAATCCACAACAGGAGTTAAGCAAAATAAACATTTTAAAGGTTGACTGGGTTGCAACATGGTGATTGAAAGAAAAGTCTTCAGCACCTCATCCCTCATCCCCCATTCTCTCTTAACATCAGCATTACAATCAACACATGACTGCGTAAACTGGCATCACATTTCCAGATGACCTGTACTTGGCCAATTTTGCCAAAGATGCACATTGAATCCAAACCCAAAAATGATAGGATGCTAACTTATGAAAAACAGTTATTCTAAAAGTTCAAAGACTCTGGAAAAGGGATCTGCCAGAACAAGAAGCAGTCCTCTGGGCAATTCATCCTTCTACAGCACCTAAAAAGGAATTCCCAGATGAAACCCATATTAGTGCATCAGCAAAAGATGAAGGGAAATTCAAAAATAATCTCTACAGTTTACTATTTCAGCACAAGTACCTCTCTACCTCTGAAACCCATTTAGTTCTGGAATGAACCCAGAACTTTTCAAAAGCATCCTACAGCAAGATAAAGCAGCCTAGGACAGGAAAGACACAACAAAGTGAATTGAACTGCAAGAGAATTTTGGAAAGCACCAAATGTTCTTTCTCGTCTGTTCCCAGTGGAATTTGACTACCAGCATATCCAGTCTATAGGTACAAGAGATGACAACACAATAGACCTTCAGCACTGTGGTTACTCCATGAGTTACATGAGCACAGCTGTGAGCTGAGGACCACCCAACCCCAAGCCTCCAGCTTTTTAGCAAGGAAAGAAGAATTCTAATCTATATGAAAACTGATCCATTTCAAGGCTTTCTTTGTTTAAAGCCAATCTGTCCAGTACAGATAAATGTCATCTCTGATCCATTTCTTGTTAAACAAATACTGCTAATATAGTTTAAATGCTTTCCCACCCCCACACTAAACTATATTGTGCTTTATTTATTTATCCTTTTGTGGCAGTTCATATAAACATTGTACTGAACACTGCAATAAAACCCTCTACAGAAGGGATGGAAGCAATTTATCATGATAAAGTCAGAAATCATCCCATCAGCAGCCTGCTCTGTAACACAAAACTGGCATGTACAAACCCAAGACCATGTCACAGCTATACTCAAGCAGATCCATCCCAACTAACCTTCTTGAAACCAATCCAACTCCAAAAACCTGGTTATTAAAAGCTTATCTCATCTAGCATCTTGATCTATATTTTGCCAGCCTATCAAAACAAATCCATTCAATCTCTTTCAGGTAACAGATGCTATTTATGTGCAAAATCATATAATTATGTTTGAATTTTCATCTTTCAATCACAAAGAAGTGGCAACATGCAGAAGTGGTAAGACAGGCTTGCCTGCAGGCACCCTGTGATACATTTTTTAAGTAGAGGAGCTTTGACAGGCTCATGGCACAACTTGGCATGACTCAGTGGACTGAGGGCATGGCACCCCCAAGAATCTTGGGACAAACCATCTGGGAAATGTTCCACAAAACAAAAACCAACCAAAAAACGACCAACCAAGCGAACTTTTGCTCCCTCTCCATATGTCCAATGACCATGCATGGCTGCACATAAGAGACTCAACCCATGCCTGCCACCATTTCCCCCTCATGTCCCCATGCTCCTTCCACCCTACCCAGCAGACAGCACAGGAGAGAGATGGGGTGGCAGAGAGAGTTTGGGCACAGGAAGGAGTAATCTGCATTTAACAGGATAAGCTCTAGTCTTTATGACAGGACAGCAAGAAGAAGATAGCATCAAAGCAAGCAGGGCATGAGATTGGGAAACAAAAGCACCAGGAGAGGCAGCACTACAAGCAATGCTGCCAGACAGGGCCCCTCCTGGACTTCTCCTGCCATTACTGACTGTAATAAGGGAATCAAGGATAAAGCTCTGATGGGAAAAAACATAATATACAGAAACAATAGATACACGAAAGGAAAGGGGACATAAGTCTGCAAACAGAAAAGCATGACAAAGTACATAGGAAATCAAAATCAGCTGAGTGTCAAGAAGCCTTCCAGCAAAGATGCTACTGGACCTTTGCATGCAAGTACCGAGAATTATTCCATCTCAGTCTGACACCAACTTCTTGGGAATATTCTTCTTCCTGTAGTGGCAAGACATATCTCTTAAGAACACATAACTATCAAGATTTCATAAATAGAACCGGCACTCCCTATCAATAGCTGTGATCACACAGCTGCCTGTGTGATGGTGCTCACATTGCCTTGTTTTCTTACAAGTTTAAAGAATTTCTGTTTCCTCGCCATTTAATTCATGTGAAACGTTTTGTTCTCAGACCCTGTGTACTTCAAGTTTGCTCTGGCTGAATGCCCCCGTTCTGTTGCCAAGCCTGTGCGATTCCGATCAGCAGGATTGCTGCCCAAACAAAACAGTCCCAGATACAAACACCCTCCAAACTGCAGGGAACTTCAGAGCCAGATGAGAATCTCATGACTGATCCTCTAACATCTCTCTATCATCAGTCAAACTAAACCCCAACCTAAACAAATCTAAGTATACAGGATATTCAGAGACCAAGTTCCCAGTTTAGTCACAACTGTTTAGAACCTAAAGCCTCACTACAGAGATTCACATTCCTCAAAATCATGAAAACAAAATCAGACCTCCCTAAGACATGAGTGGAGGAGGAAAAAAAAAGTCACAGTACCATAGTAAAACGTTCTTTCATCAGTCTCTACATTACACTGCTTAAATTCCCAGGCTAACATTTCAGTGGAAATTAGGCATGTTGGATAGAAGATGAACATCTAAATATATCAGTTTGGATTTGGGCTGTTACAGTCTTTTACCTACTGATGACTGTTAAATATATTTTGAAATAAGCTGTAATTTCCAATGCCTGATGTTCATGGCATATATATTTTATAACAGAACATTTTTTAGCATCAAGAGAAATAAAGCATAAAAAAAACCCTTCACCAATATATCAACAGAGCTGCTCTCATAAATAACTACTACCAAAAATTTCACCCCAGAAATTACTGTTAACTCTCAAATTCTAATAATTTTGTCACAACCGAACTAGTTCTGGAATTTTAAACTAGATTGCAGTTTCAAAGATTCCAGAATTTCTCAGTGGAAGCAGAAGAAATAAATTAAGGAATAGGAGCTGACAAGAAAAGAAAGAACAAAACAGAACACGCAGCAGCATAGATACGTCAAGTTCATTCACTTTGATTTTGAGCTGACCCCTAAGCTGCTTTCCAACATATTTTTCTCCTAACATGAGTTTCCAGTACATGTATTATTTGGTATAGTTGGCCCAATACTAAAACAATGGAATCCTGCAGCATGAAGGCAGCTGTTGCTTTTTCAATTTGCTCTTGGAGGCTTTCCAATAATTTCTGTGTCAGAGGATGCTTTAAAAAGTTTTTTCTCCTCACTCTGCGCCTGGCACAACAAGCCCATCTCAGACAATACCTGCCAGACAGCCATTGCATTCTCCAGTGCAGCCCTTTCAAAACCAGTGTTTCACTCTGTCACTCTTCTCCTTCATTTCTTGCAATAAATCAATAACTTGGTAAGCCGTTATGTAGTTCAGTGACACTTCTCTTGCCTTGCTAAGAATTATTTCCTGAGACAGGGATAAGGACTGGGTGACAAGGGCACCTGCTACAAACAAGGAATCTGCCCTGATTATTTGCTACAAGTAACACTTTTTAATACTGTGGAGAAACAAAGCGTACAGATACTTGACAAAAAAGGTTATGTATTGCTTAAATATAAATCAAATTAATTTCTGGTCTAATGAATTATTGTGTTTACAGCTGCAAAATAACAAGAATCCAATCCTTCCTCTAAAGCTATTTCACCACTGAGCCCTTTGATGCTAATGTACAGCACTGCCACTTCCAGGTCAGAACCATCCCCAGGCATTCCTGAGGGTCTCTGAGAAGGGGCCCCCCTATTTCCCATGGACACAAGCCACCTCCAAGTGAATTGACCTGCATCTTTTAGCAAGTCAGTTTTTTTGGGAAGGCTTCATCAGGATGTACCCCCTCAGCCCTTGCAAGGGATGAAGAAGAAGCTTGGTGGCTTTAGCACCATCAGTACCTGCCCCAGAGCATCCACAGGGAGCTGTGTCTGCCCAGCACTGCTGTCCCATCACAAGGAACTTCCCCAGCCCTGACTACAGGCACTTCATCTCCTGCAACACTGCTCCTTTCCCACCTCCAGCAGCAAATTATCCATCATGGGGGAACTCTGCCAGGATTTATAGCTATACAAATCTTTGAGCAGACAATGCAGAATAAAGATGAAAATTGGGTCCCACTGCAATGCAGATGCATAGCCACTACCCCAGGGCAACTTCACACAGTAGGTCTTTCCACTTCTTTAAGCCATGAATAAAACTAGTACGCTAGAGAGCCTACATCAGAAATGGGGATTCTACAGAAAGTGATCAAAAATACCTTTCTACAAAGTGTCTCATTAATTCAGCAAAATTTTAGAGTTGGATAATTGACAGGATTTGCACCAAGAAACCTTTACAAAAGAAAAATCACACCAACTAATTTACATTCCTCTTTCTCCTGCGACTACCCTACTTGTTAAGCTGAGCCAAAACAGCCAGATGCAAAATTATTCTGCTTTGTCCAGGTCAGAATGAGTCAAGTAAAATGGCTGAGGATGGTGCTCCCCTTCCTTAAGGCCAGCAAGGCCCATGGGCAGGACAGCCCTCCAATATCCACACCCTCCAGATATGAAAGTTAAATAAGCATAATGCTTTCAAGGTTTTTCCAAAAGTAATTAATATTTTTTTGATGCCTCCATTTTTCTGGTTTTCAAAGGACAATTCCTTAGCACTTGACAAGACAGAGATTAAACTTCTGACTTCTTGCAATTTAGTTGTTCAAACTCTGAGATACTCAGAAACTCCAGCTTCTCTATAAAAACCTCAGTTTCTTCCTCTTGTCAGCAAAGTTCAGATAATTTTTCAGAAGCTTAACTAATCCCTCAGCTGAGTTTTAAGTACCAAAATGCTACTGGTTATACATATATATATATACATATCCACAGTTCTAAGAACAAAGGGGGGAAAAAAACAAGGAAAAAAAGCAAATCCCTCCAGAAAAGAAATAAAATATGCACCACGAGATTCAACCAGATGCCCTTATCCCTCCAAGGCATGGTTAATATACTATCTGCCAGTACATATGGGACCAATTAAAAAGAGCTAACTCTTCACACAGGCGCTGCAGCGTCACTCTGGAGGAACCCACAATCCATTAAACAAACTCATTCCAAGTAATTCCATTCTGGAAACACGTGCTCATTCATAACCAAATCCCAGTCTTTAGCAATCTCATATGCCATGAAAAAAACAACCCTGCTTCCACAGAAATCTCTGGCAAAACTGTCTGAAGTTCAACAGGAACAGAACTACCCTCATCTTCACTAGTAGCTTTACATGTGCTACTACCTGCACCTACATGAAGAATTACTACCACTTCTTAGAGAAGTATCTGTCTTGGTCTTACACGTCAACATTGTCAATGAAATAAAGTGTGCTGAATGATGGAAATAATGAATTTTTTAACCAAAGGAAACAGAAAAGTTGAAAACTATCCAAATGCTCCCTTCCAGCAAGACCAGCAGAACTGGAAGACTTCAGGCATGTACAAGGATCATCATTCAACCTCTTTACATTGTGAAAGCTATTTCCTCTGTTTCCAGTAATTATACTCTCATTTTTGTCCAATCTGCTCCAAACTTTGCTCAAAGTAGCAATGACTTACAAGTTTCTACACACAAAAGACCTACAGAATAAAGAATTCCAGTCAACAACAAAGAGGAACATCCTTCTTCTCAGAACAGCCTCAACTTTCCTCCCCATCCATTGACTGCTCATCTCCACAAACACCATCCCTTCTCAGCCACATTACAACCTAAATAATTTTGCACTTAAAAAAACCCTGTGTTTTCAAGTTTGGGCTCATCTTTGAGAAATTAAGTTGCAAAAGAAACAGGAATATAGATGAAAGGGTTGCTGTGGGGCAGGGAGGGGTTATTATTATTAAGTGTTTGTTCATGCAAACCCTGTCAATTATTGCAAGCAGTGTTTTAACTTAGAACAAATGAAGAAATATAGAACATCAAGATCCAGGGAAAGGGACCTGGGATGTTAAAGCCCTGAGCTTCTCTAGATGCAGATCTAAAATACATTCCTGTAATACAAGATGGAAATATTCTGAATAGCACTACATTTACAGACCCCTGCCTGCCTGTGTCAGGCAACTAGTTAAACAGATGCGAAAGAACCAACAAAATTCAAATATATTAAGTGCCTGCCCAGCATTTCCCCACTGTCTTCCTCCTTTGCTCATTCAATTTAATTTCAAAGCATTAGTGATGCAGTTATTCCAGCAACCCTCAAAGCACAGAGAGCTGCAATTCTGCAGGAGATGTTAACAACGTGGCTTTTATCAAACTTGATGCAGCTGAAATCTAAATTATTTACCCTGAAAGAGAAGGGAATAGAAGAATTTTGGGGCCTCTGATAAAACATTAAAGTATTGAATCCTGTGAATACCTATTAGTCATTCCTCTGGGGAAGAAAGTATCAAGACAAATATTTCTTTTAATAAAGAAAAGGCATATATTTGGCTGAAAGAAAATATTCAACCCTGATGCAAAATGTTTGAACAGCTTTACAAATTCAGTCCTCTATAATTATACCAAGACTGCTAAAAATTCCATTTTCATAACCACCCCCACAAATAAATAAGTGTCAAAATAAATCTAGTAGATTATCATGCAAAAATGTGTCCTCTACAGCTTAATCTTGAGATAATGCTTTTTATAGCATGTCTTTCTGCCCTGCCCAGATTTGCAGCTCTTGTTACTTGCATTCTGACCACTAAGCACAATTGTCATCAATCTTATAATTCCTTTTTTTCATTAAATTCTTCATTAAATTCTTCTGCTGATGGTTTCTCACCTCTGCTCATCTAAGGTATTTGCATATAGAATGGCCATACAGTTCTTCAAAAGATCTTCAAGCCATACTCAATGATGTCAAGGACAGTAATTAAGCCAAAAGAAAAGGAAACAAATAAAATAACCCAAACATTTAGAGGTAAACTGTTAATATGAGGCAGATGGATGAATGTACACAGGGATTCAATATGAATCTCTAGTGACACTTCTCGGTTGGTCAACCCCAATTTTGTAATGAAGAATCCACAAAAGACTTTTCTCAGGAATCTTTGACGTTTCCTTGTTCCACAAATACTTTTAGGAAAAGTAACTCTCTAGCTCCAAGTGTTTAATGCAGTTACTTATGCTTGGAAAGCAAGGATCATTTAGAAAGCAGTTAAAATGAATACCAGTCCATGGCTGAGATGATCAAGACCAACCAGTCTGAGGCAACCTCTGTGGAGAGCGTTTATCAGCAGAGCTACCCAGCAGCCAGGGCACAACGTGACTGCTCCACAAGACTTGTGCCTCGCCACCACGCACCTCCCTCAGAGCTTCATTACAGCCGCTGAGATCCCAAACACTGCCCACTGCAAAGCTGCTCTGCCCACACCCTAATCAGGAACGTTCAGCACAAAACGTTCCACGCAGGCACAAAATAAGGCTTTTTCTCTAGGTCTCCACTTGGCAAGTCAAAAGGTAGTCAGAGCTGAACACTCAAAATGAACATTTCTCTTGCTGAGGGGTAATTCTGAGCTCGATGACAGATGGCTGTTTTCCTGCTTTCCAAGCATTACCATTATTTAGAGGAAAGTCTGTAAAAATGTTTGCACTGTTGGTAAGTTACTTGGGAGATCACCACAAGTAAAATATTTTCATTTTTAAAGAAAGTATGTCATTACAGTCCAGAAGCAAAGCTTGAAACAGATAACCTCAAAAGTGGAAAGTCTTGGGCAAGTTGTTAACTGAAGTCACAGATTTTCAGAGGGGACTTTAACTCCACGTCAATTAATCACCTCTAGTTCCCCTCCTACAGGCCAACCTTTAATCCAACTGCACTATTTTTAGTGTCAGATGGCTTGGGGAACAGAAGGTATCCTTGTTTGATTTTTTTTTTTCAATTTTGGATCCCAGGTTGTCTGACTGGAACAGATTTTCAGATTACATTAGAAAAGCCTCTGAAATAACATCAGTCAAGTTCTGCATGCAGAGCTATTTGCACAAGCCAATTCTACAGTTTTACAAGACAATCGGCTACATAAACATCTGGCTGCTTCATTCCCAGCAGCTGATGAGTGAAGGGGACCTTTGATCGCTCAACAAAGTCTGTTCCCTCCTGGGTACAATCCACAATTCACTACAATCCACCCCAATTCAAGGGTTCCAGGTTTTGCAGTTTCCCTGTCCTGAAGCGCTTGTTAGCTATCATGTGCATCTCAGTGTCATCCACAGCATAACAGGGAAAATCAGAGGCTGAAGCCACAGAGGCTCCCTGCAGAAACAGGAACCCAAACTACCACCACTGTCTGTTGTTCAAGCCAGGGGAATGTACACTGTAGTTATCCACACAGGGTGACTGCGGATTTTAACTGATACACAATGAAAAAATGTATGACAAGGGCATCTGCTAAAACACAGATTTTTTTAAAAAAAATTAGTTTTAAATACAGGCTAGAAATAATTTCAAAACCATGATATTACACAAGGTGCTCCTTCACTTTTATAAAGATTAAAAGAAGAACAGCTTCAACCAGCACATGAAACAGGGCTATGTGTTATGATCTATTTTCCCTGTAGCATCTGTAGAAAGCTGATTAGTTCCAACTCATGCTCAACAACACGAGCACTTCCACTTTCATGTTTTATCACCATTATAGTCAGAAATTAAAATACTCAGGTGGCTATCACTGATGTTCCCAACCTGGCAGAGTGAAGCTATTCCTGAAGGAAATTTGGGATTGCCTTTTCTGCTTCCACAGTAGAGGAATCACAAATGCACTTTACTGTGAAGCTGCCAATATTTAGTAGTGTTTAATGGTGCAGTATCTGAGTGGAAAAAGGGCGCAAGTGTCTATGTAATGTCGGTCTAACAAATTAGTTCGTCAGCTTCCATCGAGTTTCCCTCTTTGTCTTCGTCCCTGAATGTGTGCTGCTGGGTTGGAGTTGGGGGGCTATTTATTTGCTGAAACACCATCTCCGAGATGATTCTAGGAAAGAAATGGGAGGTAATTCTAAAAACACAGGCAGCAACATGCACACCATTGAAGAAATAATGTAGGCAGGACATGGGGGTAAATCTCAGTGATAACTCGGCAGAGCTACCTATGGCAAGGCCTCCGACCTGCCTGAGTTGCATAAAACACCCCGGGGTGTTGCTGCCCTGTAGCAGGTTAAACTGTAGTCAGCCCAATTGACCCCCACAGCTGCTTCCTCATCAGTTCTCACAGAGGATGGCTACCTTTCCATTTTAGCTCTAAGTGTGCATGCACAGCAGATGGAACGAGCAATGCAAGGTTGATTTTGGCCCAGCCCATTTGGTTTGGAAGATATTCTTCTCCAGTTCAGCACACGAAGTGCTCTGGCTTCAGCCTCTTCTCTGTTTGGCACACAATCAAACCATATTTAGAGGAAATCCAATTCATCTATAAAAGTTGCATCTCAGTATATTGTGACTTATCTCCTTTCCCCATCCCCATTCAAAGGGAGAGAGCACTGCAAAGCTTTCAAAGCCATCCCGATTTCAACATTACTTTCCACCTGCACATTTTTCAACTTCCAAAACTGCACTTGGTATGAAAAACAGAACAGCAAAGAAGCAAGGTTGTCTTACTGTATTATTTTCACTTAATAATCATAAGCAATTTATCAGAGAAGTCCTCCAGGCACAGTTTTAATGTTAAAGCAATTCTTGCTCCATTTTAACCATCCACTGATGCAGAGCTGATAGCCCAGCTCATTAAAAAGTACAGGGCACTATTTCAAGAAATGTCATAATTTATCAGGCAGAGTTAAGTCACGGTGCACACGGCAGCCTGGATGCACAACACCAACTGGGTCTGACACTTTCTGAATCCAGCTCTGAAGTCCCTCTGCTTTGGGCTCAGCTGCCCCTGTTCCATGAAGTCACAGAGCAAAGCTTCCTGCTACAGGGTCCTCTTCTTTTTCATGAGGCTTAGTAACATTTAAAAAGGCATGAATCTCACTTGAGTGACAACCCATTTAACCAGCTATAAAACTCATTACAGGAAGGCTGGTTAGAGAGAAGATAAATATTGCAATCATTTCTTTATAAACTTTAGCAGGCAAAGTCCCACATTATGTTGACTAAGGAGTCCAAAACAGTGACAGAGCTCTCACTTTGGTCAGACATCGGTTGTTGGTCAGTATATTTGTCATATCAGTGATTAGATCCAACACCTTGACTTTGCAAATTGTAACAGGCAATGCAAGGAATCATTACCTGAGAAGAGGTTCAATTTAGCCCCCAAATTATTATTTTGAGGGATTTTGTTTCTATTCTCTCAAGTACTCCTGACACACAGGAGATAATTATCAATCTTTGGACTCATGTAAGATGGTAATGAACCACCTACCTTGCCCATCCAAAGGTATTCTTCCAAGAAAATCGGCATTAGGAGGGTGTCAGGAAGGTGTGTATTTGGGACTATACAACATACTGGAAACCAAGAGGCGACTTTATCAGTAAATTCAAGTGGCTCTGTTGAATTAGGTGCTACACCCCAGTGAGACACTGCAAAACCAGAGTACTTTCCTGATCCATTCTGACTCTGCAAACATCATACTGCTCTGCTTAAGGATTTGTGTTGCTTTCTGGAAAAAAACCTTATTTTTAAACTAAAGCCCACTAAAAGAAGATTAACTGCTCTTAAAAAGTACTTAACCACCTCTTTGCTTATTATCAAGTGGCCCATACATATCTGTCAGATGAGCACCATTTATGATAATGCATTAAATAAACACTTCTGTTTAAAATATATAAGTTTACTTATGAGTAGTTTGAGACACACAAATATCTACAGCTTATTTAGTTGAAGAATCCTCTGCTCTCAAAATGTCCATTCAGCAGCCCTGCCAGATACTGTTTCACAATACTACAGGCTCACTTATTCATAAACAAATCATTAACATTCTTGACATAAATCCATAGTGTACAACAAATCCCAGCTATGATAGTGTTTTACTACATTTGCTGTGCCCATCATGAATGGGAGTTCTGTTTTCACTAAAAAAAACACTCTCAACAAATAAAAGGCAAATTATTCTCTGCAAGAAAACCACCAGGATGAAATGCCTATGCACGGATTACAAACTAATTATCAAGTTCATACAGTAATAAACCTGGTATTCAGTTAGAGAAAAGGGCTGCCAAAATTTATGCAAGAAATTTTCTTCCTAAAACTCTAGTAACTAAGAAACTCTGAAGGTAAAACACACCATTAAAGGCTTTTATATTTTCTTCAGCTACTCAAGAAACTTTTTCTTCAGCTACTCAAGAAACTTTTTATCCCCATTTCTCCACACATGGGCACAAGAATCATGTGAGAAGACCCTTCAAAAGCCCTTTGGCTTACACTTATTGCCAGGGGTTTATTTACAGCCTGGGATCAGAGGGTTTCATCCAAGCCCAAAATAATCAAGGCCAGTTTTACATATCTACACCACAACTTAAATTAGACTAATTACAATGAATGGAACAGCTAATGAACGCATCAGGACCAGGCTTCTTGTTCTCTCTGAATATACTCCACATAGATGACAGCACAGGGCAATATTTCCCCAAAAAACACTGTCCACAGGTGAATCCCCTGCAGGTACCCGAGGGCATGGCAAGATGGGATTTCCCTGCTCAGAGCTGGTCCATACAAGGGCGGACACTCCCACAGCACCTCTCAGGACAAATCACACAGCATCCAGATATTGGTAATGGCCAGCCATCAGCAAAGCTTTTGATATCACAAGGTTAAATCCTCTACCCTCAATTCACAATACTTCCTCGCCATATTTAAAGAATTAAACACTTCCCTGAATGGCCATATTTAAGTAATTAAAAAAAAAAAAAATAGGGTGGAAGATAGTTAAGTTACTATTGATGTTCTTAGTAGATGAGATATAAGCTCACAAGAGCTGGACTTCTCCCCGGACTGATAAACATCAAGGAGACTGCCTTCTGTGTCGCCTGCCAGCTCAGCCTGGGGAATAAAAGATGTTTCCAATTCCGGAAAAGATACATGTGCATTGAAACACTGAACACTCAGCTAGGCCTCAGTTCCTTATTCACAGTGCACAGGCCTGTGGGCGCCGGGGGCTGCTCAGAGCACGTAAAAATACGCATATGGCAAAGTTTTGCAGAAATGAGACCTTTGTTATTGTAAATACATGCAGATTTTCATAGCAATTACATTGCAGCATTTTTAGGGGCATGACTCCTCGTTTTATTATTTCCATTGGCGTGGCTTTTCCATTTCAGCTTGCTTTAGTTCCAGTTCTGTGATAATTTCATGGCAGTACAATCATGTGTGAATATATGCAGCATGAATGGCTCACATTTTTAGGTGCGACTACTGAGTATTGCTCTGCCATTGAGGAGGGCAGGTTTACAGCATCTATTTATGGGTCTCACTCTGTACCCAGCCTTTGAAAATATTTCAGATCTATTTTTGCCAGAGAACACAAAAAAACACTGTCATTGTCTAATTTGGCTTTTGGTCAGAGCTCACCATCCCTAAAGTTCTTGCTTTCAGCCTAGGGAGTGATGCCAGTGAAATGCTGCCTGAGAGTATCAAAAGCCCCTGTGCTGGCCCGTGGAGAACTGCAACATCGCCTGAAGTTGTAACATATCCGTTTAGTACAGAAACCATCACAGCTGAAGGAAGGAGTTCAAGGGATGAATAAATTTAGCAATCTTCTCATTCGCCTCCAAGTTTTCTGAGCACCTCAATCACAGTTTTAGATGTTGTCCACAACAGTAACAAATTAAACCTAACTCTAAAAAAGCAACTATTTAAGATAGAAAATCACATGTAATCACACATCTATAGCAAATGAGGCACTACAGAAATGCCAGACTATGGAGGAGGTCAGACCAAAGTGATACATGATTTGAAAGAAGGCAAATGGCTCTGCCGGGAATCAGCAAGGAAACCAGAGAAGTTAATCACTCATTTGCAGTATGAGACAACAGCCAAGGGACAATGAAACCTCAGTGTCAAGTCACCCAAGGAAACATCCATGCTGCCTAAGCCCCTGCTTAGGAAACACAGGCCACACGGCCTTGCTGAGCAGGGCTGGGAAACAGAAGAACTGGAAACAACTAGGTAGTACGGGAAAACTCAGAAGATACTCATGATCTGAAATAATTTCATCCTCCTGAGTTACAGGTAGATCAGAGAGCTTGCAGGGCAGCTTGCTGAGAAGGAGTGATGCCAGTGAAATGCGGCCAACAGAGTATCAAAAGCCCCTGTGCTGGCCCGTGGAGAACTGCAACAGGCAAAGCCAGGAGCCAACAGCAAAAAAAAAATGAATTAACAGGGAGACTGAGCAGAAATCCTGAGGACATAAGTGTTTGCCAGCCTTGATTGCTCATTTTCTGGAAATACCAGTATCTCCAATCCCACCTTTCCTTTGCTGACCAGCAACAGTATGAAAAAATTAAGCTCTGCAAATGAACAGCTGCACAGCACCTGGTACTGCTAACAGCTCTTCACTAACCTGGTCTAGAAGCTGAAATAAACACTACACTTTTGTTTCTAAAGGCAAAATCTGGTCATCAAAACCCATCTGTCACTGGCTGTGCTCTGAAATATAACTCATGCTAAACCCCAGCTTGCAATTGCACAAAAGAACACCCCACTCACAGAGCCCCAATAGGCACACTGACCAACCACTTGCCTCCTTCAATACACTAGTGCTGTATTTTGCCCTCTGATCTAGATCCTGAGAAAGGAAAAAAAAAAAAAAAAAAAAAAAAAACCCACCAAAAAAACCCACAAAAAAACCCATGATCCCCCAGCCCCTGATCCAGCAGCATTTTTCAGTATTTTAACAGTGATTTCAAACAGGAGCAAAGCCAAGCCTGAATCCTCAGATTATCCTTTGCAAAACCACAGCATCAGCGTTAGCAAATGAAAAGATCAAATCAGTTGGCTCAGACAGACTGTAATTTCTGTACCTATATTTATTAACGCTAGGTTCATAAAACTGAGGAAAAAGAAATGCTAGAAAAACTCACAGTGATGTTAACCACAATGGCAAACTGAATGTACCGATCCTTTCCTCCAGCCAGGAAACATTTTCATGCTGTCTCTTTAAAGCTAATCACTGGGTAGGAAATGCTTTTTAGACAGAAAAATATTTTCCTTTCCAGAAGACACCATAAAACCCAGGCACAGAGCACAATATATGTTTTGATGAGAATTAATTACTTGTTTACTGTGGTAGTTCATTACACAGCTAATCCCCACACATTGTCTAAACAACTTATTTCCTCTGGTGAGTGAGGAAAGGTCAACATAAACAAAACAGTTTGATTTTTTCTAAAGAAGATGCAGAGCACTGGCAACACATCTGCAGGGTGTGAAAAGCTGAAGAGCAACATTAGATGATATCCTTTGAGCACCTTCCAGTTTTTTCTAAGTGAAGGTATTCTAGAATGAAATGTTACCAAAAATAATGGAATTGAGATGTTCCAGTATACAAAAACATTATTCTAAACCAAGAGCTATTAATTCTTCAGAGCTGTGGGCTGTAGTTTATCATTAGCATCTAGAAGTGAAGGATGGTTATAACAGTCAATTCCATTTCTCCCCAGTGACTAAATCATGTACTAGCTAAATCATTTATAAATGTCAAAGGGTGACAGTTTTCAATTAAGATAATGAGATTCTAGAGGCTCTGGCCATCTGAACCCTGTCTGTGGATTTTCTTGCCAATTAAAAACAAAACAAAAAAAAAACCACTAAACCAAAACAACAAAACACAAAAGCAAGTATTCTGACAAACTGATTTTACTTTAACTGGGTACTCACAATTTAGCATTAATCCTACCACATATCTGCTAGCTACATACCAAGAATAAATATTTATACTAGTCACCACATGCTGTTAGACATTAACACAGGGTTAAGATGATGTTAATTGAATCATGGAAGTTGGAAACTGAAATAATTTTGCTCCTCTTATAAGATTTCAACTCCTCAGGCAAGGACCCAGCCTTTGTCCATACACCATCTCAGCAAATGAACACACAGCATGCAAGGCCTGGCTGCTCTAGGAGAAGGCAAAATAGTCAAGGGAGAAAATAGGGCAAAATAGTCAAGGGAGAAAATCAAGAAACTGTTTGCTTGCACAAGCAGGAGTGGGCAGCCTTCCCAACATCCAAAGTGCCCTGTTGATCCTGGGTCAGGTCCAAGTGAGGACACATCCCTCCAATAGCAAACACTGCCTGGGTGTGGAGATCTATATTCCAAACCTTTGCAAATATGACCCCTGTAAGTGAGCATCCTACCCATTACATCCTTCACTGTTAACTTCCATGGAGTATCTGTAAGTGCTGGCAGCAACAATCATTATTCTTTTTAGCCACCCCGCACCCACTGTTCAAATTAATTCTTTATATTGACCCACTAGTTTTCAGGAAAAGAAAAACGAACAAAAAAATCAAAATAAACCATAAAGAACAATAACTACACAGTGAAAGTGAAGATAAGCTTCTCTGGGTAAAACTTCAAACTCCCACAGAAGTTCAATAAAGTCAAGTCAGAAAGTACATTAGATTTGCTGGTTCAAACATTACTAAGCACTGGCCAGACTCCATGCTTTCTCTTTTTATTTTACTTACAATTAGCTGGCAAGAGATGATGATTAGCTAGAAAAACCACATTCCCTTTTGGCCTCCAGGTGTATAAAGCAGAATAACATTAAGTATTTCCTAAAGCAAACCCTGGGTTTTCAGGCAGTGTGCAGTAAGGCTTCAAGCACCCACAGCAGCAAGTCCCCACACAGTGTTTATGGCACAAACTCTCACTATGGAGCCCAGTCAGATCTGGTCAGAGCTATCAAAGCAGGCACTGTCATGGCACTGTCAGGCAGGCACCTGCCTCCAGACTCTTTGCCAAAGCCTTGTTCCAAGGCTGGACCTGTACAAACTACTGCATACGTGAGAACTTACGGAGGACAAGATTACAGCACGTTTCTGGAGAATGGTGTGCACTGCCAGCCCAAACTCCCTGTTCCACTGGAGATCTGGACTTTACCATCTCTGTCCCCAGTTCATATCCATACTCAGAAAGAATTTAAAGTGCCAAAGACTGCAACAACAATGCCAAGTATGGTGAAGTATGGCCAAGTATCAACCACCCAGGCAAAGCAAGGGGTGTTACTCTGGTGCAGGGGAATGTCACCATACAGCACACAGGAATCAGTAACCTTGGCATTGCTGGCACTGAAACCGTCTTCTTCCCATGAGAAAAACTGATCACACTTAGGAGGTGATGATACGCCTGAAAGTCATTCCTCCCTACCTCCAATAAATGGGCAAATTGTGCTGTGTCAGTTTGTTCCTGTTACAAAATAGTCCCCAGTTTCCCTGGAGAGATCCCAGCAGCTCGGTAGCCTCCCTGGCCAGTCCATCCCACCAGTATTGCAAAGGGAGCCTTTACCTGCTCCTTTAGCCAGAAAGTTCCTATTCACAGCTTTAATAAAACTCTATCCTAAATAAAATACTGCTGCCTGATGAGACTTCTAACTGGGATACTTACTACAAAGACTAACTTCTCTGGAAACGGTTGCACAGCCAAAACCACTCCTCACTGAGGGCTCTGCAGCACAGCTGCAATTGTTAGCAGTCACTAACATTGTTATCTAGAACTCCTCAAACTTACATTACTTTACAACCAGCATAAGAAGTCACATACGGCGCTAGCACTGCAGTATAAGGTCATTTTAAAGCAAACACCAAGTTACAGATCTCAGTGGAGACCAGACTTTAAAACCTCCCAGAAAAGTGTTTAAAAATTAAGAAAAAAAAACTAAAAACTGACTGACAGATAGATTTTTGGAAAATGAGGAAGAATATAACTGCACATGTATGGATTTGAGAGTAAGAACATGTTGGAAACAATGTTTTCTTTTCCCAGGATAAGGCAGACTGCTCTTTAACTTCAGTTTTGTAATGATGGCTGCTGGATAAAAAACGATTTGTTTGTTCCTGAGAAATGTTGACAAAAAAAATAAAAAGCAAAGTGGGCATTTTTCACCCTTTGAAGAAACAAATACATGACGTCTCCATAAGAAAATGTGAAAATAAGGAAAGATGTCAGAAACAGACTGGATCCACAAATAAGAAATACAGGTTTTGGCTGAAAACAGAAAATATTTCCTGAGGCTCTGGAGATGTGTCAGGCACCTGGCTGTGCCGTGTGGCAGCTGCAGCCACCATGGAGCACCAGGGCTGGTGATGCTCTGAGCCCAATGTCAGGCAGTTGCCACAGCCCTGCTCCCACCCCTCTGTGAGGGACCCACACTGCCTTTTTCCCCCCACAGAGGGGAGGAACTGTGTGATTGAGAGGCTTATTAACACTTCCATAAGTATTCTGAAAAGCGGTTCCCCCAGCCCCAAGCGAGCGGGCGGTGCACTCGCTGCGTGACAGACGTTCCTCTGGCAGATGCAGAGCAGCCCCTTATCCAAACAGCATTAGGGCCTGGTCCAGGATGACCTCAACAGCACACACTTTCCAAAAAGAGTCATACAGAAACGTTTAATTCAGCTCTCTTAGACATTAAGTCTTGTCTCATATAGCTACTCCTAAAAAAAAAAAAAAAGAAAAAAAAAAGCCAAATTTGGACTTTTAAAAAAAACACATGAAGTTTCTTCTTAGTCATAATAAAAGAAACATAAGGTAACTCCACTGGCATTAGTATTGGCACTTAGATTGATACCAACACTCTCAAAATCTGAATTTGGACCAAAACCCACATATAGACAGGGGCAAAGTTTATCCCCAAGTGAAGAAAATAACATCTCTTCTAGACATTAATGGCTTCTGAAATTCTCTAGCTTGATACAACATTAGTGATTTAAATGCCAAACCACATTCACTCTGTTTATCTTGGGAAGCTCCACATCCATGTAAGAACACCCTCAGACCATAACAGAGGAATGAAAGGTCAGGCTGTTACTTTCAGAACCAGTGCAGTAAACTTAAGGTATGGTCATTTCCCTGGTCAGTGCCACCCACTGCAGCTGGCTATTTTTCAAATATCATGTAAGCAGCATGAATAACTTCTGATACAGAGAAATAAAAAACTCAACTTGAAAAAAGCAATATAAATACACCCTGAAAGTAATTTAAACCAACCAGAAGTGAGCTATTTCAGTGCCAGATTTCTGCAGACATGGCTCCTGGGCCCTGCCAGGCTGCTCATGGATCTCTCAAGTCCCCAGCAGAGAGAGTCCCCTGCTCCTCCTACACTCAGAAGTTCTACATCACTATATAGCACTTAACTACATCCAAAGCCTCCTTAGAGTCTATCTTTCTGACAAACACATGTAGATACCTTAATCTATACAGACCTCACTGCCCCACACAGCTGAACCCTCCCCTGCCCTGCTGGAGCACAGTCCCAGGCTCAGAAAACTCCTTGAGCTTGTCCAGTCACAGGGGTGAAAACCCTAAGCTGCTGCTCTGAATGTCTCTTTCCAGTTGAAGATCTGTCCATGACTCATTTCAGCTCACACTTGCAGCTCAGCATCTCTTCAAATGTGACTTTTCCTAGGGGGAGATGAGCTTCGCCACTTCTGCAGTCTGAAACTTGTCAGCATTTTAAATGTGAGCAGGATGGGGGAGAATGGCTTCAGGAAAGGAATTATTAAGCACTAACTAGAATTTATTACTAGAATAAGTGAATATTTTTCACTGTCTTGAAGTGCCAGGGCTTTTCATTACTCTTGATTACAAAATGCAGTCATCTCATTCATTTAGAGACAGGTTTCAGGCTGTCCATAATGCCCAGACAGGCTGCCCTGTGCCTTGGCAGACCCTGCAGCAAGACTGGTATTTCTGACAGGGCTATTTCCTACACCAGGCAGCCCCACTTCCCACTGGACACCCCCAAGGAAATGATCTGAACTCCGTGTGTGATGACCATTGAGGAAAACAAAATCCCAAGTCTTCACAGCAGGTTAAGTGCTGGGAACTCTGTGTCCTGTTCCCAAGCCAGAAGCTGCAGGACTGTGAAGAGCAGGTGTAAGGAAGACCTTAAAAGACACAAGACCTTAAAAGCTACAAGAAAAAAAACTGACTTTGACAACACCCATCTGTGGGAAAAGGCAAAAGCAGAACTTACCTATGCTTCTGTAACCTTTGAAATTGTTCAACTCCTCCTTCCATAGCAACTTTGTATTTTAGAGATACAAGATTAAAATATTGCCCTTTGAAAATGTTGCATGTCCCAGCACCAAGCTTCTGGCTCTTTAATGAAAAAAGAGCCTCTAAACACCAGATCAAAACAGAAGTCAGTCTCAAACAAATGCTTCCTAACTTTCCTTATAAACCACAGAAAAGTTACCTTGCCATTTCAAATGGCAAGATAAAAGTTAATAGATTCAAAAGTCTATCCCTACACACCGAGATAAGGCTGCATCCTAAATCTGAGTGATTTAACACTCGTTTATCAAAGTGAACTGTCCAATCTCATAGAAAGCAACATCCCCTCTGCAGCCTTCAGCATTGAGGCTCCATCAACAAGAATGTGACAGAGAGGGTTCCACCTCTCCCATCATCCCAACCATATATCCCAACAGGCAGCACTGCCGATGGCAGCACAGCCTGAGGGGAGTCAGGGCCACAAATCCCCAGCTCCCAGGGCAGCCCAGCTCAGCAAGGGTGAACCTGAACCCAGCTCAAGGCCTGGCCAGTCCCCATGCCTTGTCCTTGGCTGGAGGAACTCGGGGCTTTGGGTGTCCGAGAAATCACTGATGGGTTTTTTCTTTGTTACCTGCCAGAAAAAGCAAGCACCCAGCACTCCTCAGCAGCGCTGCACATCCCTCTAGCAGCTCATTCTAGCAGGAGGCACCAAAGCTGTCGTTACTATCAGGACTTTCTCAAACACACAGTACCAAGCTCAATAGGCCCTTTCAGCCACACAATCTAGAGGGCCAACACAAAATTTTCAAAATACCCTTCCTTCTAATTCTAATCCAAACAACAGAGCACAGCTGTGAAAACTGAAGCCTGTACAGATCTGCACTGTAGAGGCTCCTTCTTAAAAACACTGGGACAGGATTCAAGCTTCTACATTTTCTGATTCAAATTTATAGTCAGGCACAGAAAATTCCCATGGACTAGGGAAAAAAAAGAAAATGCTTAAGCTGACAATTTTCTGAAAGATGAAAAAAATTCATTGCTGTCTTCTGCTGACATACTATGCAGCAGTGGGACAGAGGTCCACACTATGCCCTGACAACCAGACAGCTCAGGGAACTGGCAACTGGCGTTTGCTTAAATTCCAAAAGGTACTTTTCTGGTCAAAACCCAGAAAAAATATAATAAATGCCATATGGAAGAGCTAAAATCAGGCAAAAGGTTCAGTTAAATAAATAGCCTCAAATGAGGGGAAAAAGGATTAAAACCCTGTTTTTGAAGTCTGATGTATTTTTTTTTCTAACAATTTTGCTGCTTGTCTTTTCACTCTGAAGCTCAGAGCCAAAGCCAGAACAACCAGCACACCATAACACAACTCCCAGTGCTCCTCTCCCCAACAGAAGGGAATCCTAGAAAACCAAGGACAAAATTCCTTAACATAACACAAGATTCAGCATACTGTTTTGGATGGGACAGTCTTGATTAATAATAACAGAAATTTGGTTTGCTTGTTTTTCTTAAGCATAATGGCAGGGAAGGAGGGAAGAGTGATTTCTCTCCCCAAGAAACTACCATTTTCAGGTCAGTGTCACCGTGATCAGTTCAGAAAGCACAGATTAATCCTGACAGCAGGAGAGGTGGTCCCCAGCTACAGGAAAGTCACAAAGCAGCTGAGACTTGCTCTGCAGAGCCTCTCCCTGTACCCATTCAGAAAAGGAATGTTGCATCCAACCCTTCCTCCTGTCCCTCAACACCCAGACTCTGCAAGGGAAAGAAGAGCTAGAAACTTGCAGGTTCAGGTGATGTATTTGATGTTGCCACCATCACCATGCCTTGGCCCCTCACAGACCACAAACTTCTCTTATCCTGCCTTCCAGCCAGCAGAATTACTCAGGAAGCTCCACAGCAGAGAGAATTGTTCATTTTTAATGAGACTATATAAACCCTCTGGATCTTCTGTAACAGCCCAATGTTCAGGTTTCCTGCTCTGTTCTTGAGTCACCAGGCTCAAGGTTGGTACTGACCCCGGTGAAGTTTGGATCAGATCCCACCACAAGATCTTCAGAGCAGTCACTTCACCAGCAGGACCAAGAGTGAACATCAGTTCTCCTCTCCAGACACTCAGTGAGTAGTTTAGTTTTCACAAGAGTACAGTCCACCAGGTAAAATACTCTCTGGAACAGACTGGCTCTGAACAAAGCTGAATACAGCCAACTGAAGACTTATAAACTTACTCCAGGGTCATTCTGCAAGCTTCACGTGAGATATATGGAACAACCATCTCTCAAACCCAGAGGGAGCTTGGCACGGGAAGAAAGAGGTGGCCACAAATCTGAGCTTCAGGACACTTAATTATATTTCTATCTGCTCTCAGTGTTCTTGGCAGCTCCCATCAAATATCTCTGGAGAGCATGCTTTCATGTAAGGAGACATTTGAAAATTGTCTGGCATAACACAGACCCAAGGCCACAAAGGGTGATGGTGCAAGGACTCCAACTGCCCTGGTGCTATCCCCAACCCAGCAGCACTGTGCTTGCAGCATAGCTCTGTCAGTAAAACTCACCAGCAGCAACTCGGGTTAGAAATGTTCCTGCTCACATTGCCTGGAAGCAAAACGAGCCATTAATCTGTGAAAGGTACATTTATTTAAATGGTCCCAATTAAAACACTTATGGGGGTTTTTCAAAGACCAACACTCCTGAAGTCGCCACCAAACTGCCAAGGTGTCAACGCAACGAGACCAGCTTAGTCATTCCGAGGATACGTGTAATTTCACTGAAGCAACATCATTAAAAGAATATTAAAGACTATCAATACACATATTTTTCCTTCAGATTCTATGCAAAGATTTATATTTGCCACTCCATATTTTCAGTATTTCAGCAGGAAAAAAAAAATCATAGTATGTTGTATTAGGTCTTCTCAGGACACTTGCACAAACACCCACATTTAACATCTTTGGTCAAAGAGTTCTGATTCACTTATTCAGAAACAGCTCAGAAGACTTAACACTGTCACCTGTAACTTTTCTAGCTATTATACGAAGTGCAAATAAATTCAATTACTATACATGAAAGTGCTATGGGGAAAACAAATATTGTAAGGGCTAAACATTGTTTAAAGGAACTTTTTAGCTACACGTTTACTTGTCTCTGGGTAATCAGACTCTCCTCTTGCCTGCACAGAGCCACATCAAAAACACAGTAGTGCTCTAAGGGTGAGGACACTTAGCCCAACAACTCAGCACCAACCCAAGGCATCTGCTGAGAACACAGCCATGCCTGGAAGGAAACAGTAACATCTGGGCACACCACTGCTGACTATCCTGTCCTGTTGGATGACACCAGGGACACAAAAAATCTGAAACAGCTACATAGACTGAATGCTTTAGTGTGCCTTTCTTCAAGGAAATCACTGCTTTAATTTTTTTTTTCTTGGTCATCAAACAGGCTGGCAGTTTCATAAACAGAAACTAGTAGTACACTATAAATGAACCCTGAATATCACTTCCCTGGGGGCTTTCCACAAGGCCCTCACTGATTTTGATTTTCTTTTGGTCATAGAACGCTTCCCAAAATTAACATTTTTCCAGAGCCATTCAGTTTCTACAAACGATAAATAATGTAGAAAAAAAGGAACTGCCTGAGCTAAGTGGTGCCAGATGAGCCTCCTGGAATCACAGAGGTTTTTTTTAAAGATTCCTGACTGCTATAAAGTCATAGCAGCAAACTAGAGTGCAAAAAAAGAGTGCAAAAAAAGAATGCAAAAACTCTGATGCCTTGAAAGATATCCTGAAGTTATATAGTGCCAAAACACTGGGCTGTAAGACATCAGACGTTTGCAGCCACATGACTCAGGCTTAAATTTCAAATACTTTTCATTTTTTTCTTCTGACATAACATTTAATGAAACCAGAGTTCAGTAGTTGTATCAGTCCTGCTATACATGTCTTGCAGCAGCTTCTGCCTAGACAGCTGTTTGTGTGCTTACAACTCACTTGTGTTTGGTTTAGAAAGGTTTTCCATATGCTTTGAAAATTGGAAAACTATTGTTTCAACTGACTGTATGGTGTATTTTTAACACACATATGGATGTGAACACTGAAAAGGATTAGAAGCTCATGTTGAAAGCACCAATAGCACCTAAAACCACATTATACCTGAACACATGCAAGCTTTTGTCACCAAACCACAGTGGCTGTGATCACCTCAAAGCCATCATACATGTGTACATCTACCCAGAGCTGACTTCTCTTTAGTGAAAGATCTTTTCAATGCTCCTGATATGGGAAAGGAATTTAATGCGTATACCAGTGGTAGTAGATGCATGTAATATATATGAATTTAGCAACAGAGTCTACAATCACAAAATTTAAAAGTATAAAAGTAGATTGAAAATGCAAGGCTAGAGGTACATTAACAAATTCCTGTAAAACAAGGATTATGTTTAGGAAGCCTTGGAAAACAGTGCTCACAGCCCAGCCCAAAGGTGAGCAGCAACACCCCAATACTGTTGGTTTCACTTTTTTCACTTCCATTAATAGCTCCACTGTTTTACTGCTGTGTCGTAATGACGTGGAAGTACATAACACCAGCAACTCAAAGACTGTGGTAAAGCAATCTTACACAATCTTATTTCTCATGGACTTCAGAGGAGCTGCACAAGTTACATGATGGCAGAATTAAGCCCTGAGGTTCAGGAAATCAAACTTGTCCCAGTAAAGACTTGAAGCTTCCTGCCCTTCATCACCCGCTTCACTTCATCTCATCTTGCCCCCTCGCAGCTCTCCTGCACAGTATTTCACAGCACATTAGGAGAGATGTGGAAATTTACTTTATGAAAGAAATAAATTCTAACAATGTGACTACTCTACAGCCATCCATTATTAAATCCTTGCCCAAAAATGGCCTCAAACTGTGGGTTTCAATAAGAATACTGTACTTCCAGACAAGCAGACAGAGAATCACTGAAGTCCTACTGTGAACACTTGGCTATCTGCATGCCCATATGAAGCCAAGCAGTGTCCAGCCCAAAGGTCCATGACACAGCATCCCTGTCTGTTCCCTTCTGCCTGGCCCCCACTCACATGAGCCCCTGTACCACCCACAGAAGCAGAGTGAGACCATCTCCAAAAAGAGGGCTCATGAGCATGGCTCAGCTCAGGGACACAGCACAAGGCTGGGCAGCACCAGCACTGCTGCACCAGGGGAAAAGCTGCTTGAACATGGTGATTGATCTCTATTACCCACATGTGTCAAGAGAAGCAGGGAAACTTATAAACAGCAGTTATAAACAGCACAACCTCGGAAACTATGCACCCACTGGGATTTATTATCTAGAAACAATGTCTGGCATCAAGCTTCCAGGAAAATTTAGGTTACGAAGCAAATAGCAGCCAGGCTATGTTCTCTTAGGCTGTGAGAATACCTTGCTTGTTTTCAAACACCACTTCAGAGTCCTCACGGGAGCATCACTGAGACCATCAGCTCCAAAACCCCAGCTGTGCTGACAAGGGCTGCTGAAACAGGCACAGAGGGTACATTTGGAAATAGTTTTAAAGAAAGATTTCACAATATTTTCAGCATCTTTTCAACAAATGCCACCACCAAAATCAAGCCAGAAATCAGTGCCCACTGCTTATAACCATTAATAAGGTCTCTGCTGCAAGCATTACAATGTAAACCAGGTCAGGCAGGTACAGTGAGCTCTGGACTGGAGTCTCCATATTCCCGGCAGGGGGGGGAATGACCTTTAAATACCTGAAGCAACCTTGGCTGCTGCTTCAGAGAAGACTGAGAGGTACACAGAGGTTCTATATCTCACTTGCACTTTACTGAACACAAGCCAAGAATTTAACCACAGAAATTAGAAGTGGAAAAGTCTCCCAAACAGACACAGTCCCAGATCATCTCTCTTACATTGTGTGAATAATGATAATCCTGTATTAACTAAAAAATCATGATCTTACCACATCAGAGACTTACTGATCCCTGTGGTATATCCCAGATGTATGATTTCACATGTAACTGCCTGTCCTGCTAACTTAGAAGAAAACAAAACTTCTTAGAAGAAGACAAAACTTCAATGCTGTTACAGGTGAAAGAATCATAAAAAGTGAAAGGAAGAGCAGCAGAAGAAGCAGGCTTCGCTGTACTATATTTTCAAGAAGAAACCTCAATATCTACATTTTTCTAGCTTATTCTTCTAATCCGTTTAATTCTACATATCTTCCAGAAACAGAGAGGCTTCTTCATTAAACAGCAGCATAACAGGAAAAGCTTCCATCAGAGGGAAGTAGAGACCAGGCTGACAAAAACAAAAAACAAGAAAACACAGCTTATTCCAGCAAAGCCAGAAATCAAGGCTCTGCGAAGGGGGAAACATTTTAGCAGCAGATGAAACTTTCAGCAGCAAATAGCTACAACAGCAGTGGGGACAAGTCCAGTTCATGCCCCAGCTCACTGCGTTCTGTAACCCAGCTGCTGATGACACTTCATTCCTATTGCATATGCGTGAGCTTTGCTGCTGACCTCACTACTGGAATTGTACCCATCCAGTCAATGCCAAAAACTTCAGCACAAACTACGAAACTTAACAGGACTGAGCACATTTGGAACAGAAGTAGATTTTGCGTGAATGGCAACAGACCAGGAATGCGTAGTCTTGTCATCCATTGTGTGGGACTGGGAAAGGAGGCCCTTGAGCAATAGAGGACCATGGCACAGCTTGTCAGAACATGACTGGAGCCCTCACACTGCCATGGCCACTGCCATTTAAGTTAAACATACACAGCTTGCCTTAGCGCTGAGGGCAGGACTGACCCGTACCAACAGGCATCCACTTCCAAAGGCAGTTCATACTTTCCCTTACTGAACCAGGCCAAAAGAAATATTCTGAGAGATGAAAATATTTTCTTTGCCGTTTTACTTAGTACAGAGCTACACCATGGACTAGCAACAGACCTGCACTTCTCCACAGCTGGGTATTGACACAAAATACATCTGGGTCAAAACTAAGCCACATACCATGCACACATTAGAACATCAAGAAAGCTGGGCCAGCTCCACGCTTCCTGTACCCATACATCAGCCTGATGTAAAAGACAGGGTTGTATCTGCCATTTTACATCCCCCAAATATCCTACAGTAATGACTTGGCATAACTGTAATCCCAGAATACATTAATAGAGACTATAAGACGTCATCTACTCTACCCAGCAACCACATACCACCCTGCTACCAACCAAAATCCCATACTCAGAGCCTCACAACACTTACTTGTCAGCCAGGGAGAGAGCCTATGATGCCAGGGGGCCCTCCTTCAATACCCCCATTGCACCAACATTTGTTTCACAGCAGTTATGTGCCAGGAAGGAGGGAGCCTGGGACAAACAGAGCAGCATGGGACACCTGAAACTGGATTAAGATGTTGAGGAGGAGGTAGAAGGGAAAAAAGATGCATTTATACCTTGCACAAGCTCTCCTTGGGGGACCAGGCAGTGCTGCCAACAGTTCTGGCCAGGCTAATGATTCACAACATGTCAAAGGAGATCAGACTACTTGAAAGAACCAGACGTCAAGGATTTTTTGGAGAAAAAAAAATCAGAGGTGTTGGGGTTATTAGATAATCTATTGCCCATGTAACTCCAGCTCATATGTATATGGATTAGGATTAAGCTTTCAGTTACAGGATCTCATCCTAGTTACCCCAGCATCCTTCCCCTCACTGCATTCATTTTGTCCATAATTCACTACGTTATTATTTATCCCCTTGTGTGAACACAGAATTATTATGGGCTTCCTGTGACATTTCAAAGGCTTTCTTCCCCATTTCAGGAGCTGGTACAAGTCCGAAGCATCCTTTAACTCTGCAATTTTGAGTCCCCTGATTTTTTTATTTTTTAGAGCATCTACAGTTATTCATGTACTTCCCCAGAAACTCCTGTTCGCAAAAAGTGCATTTACAGGCACTCAGCATTTTGACCAGCTCAGGATGCCTGGAGACTCCAGCCAGAGGCAACTGAAGCAGATTTGCACAAAGTTAGTGGCCACTGCTGAGAACTCTGGTGTTTGTGGCTCCCTTTCAAGAGCAGGGAGGAGCACAGCCTCCCCTTGCTTCAGGCTCGTGTTCTGCTGCAACAGGTAAGTTAGAGACCCAATGATCAATCATCTCCCCATCAGACAGCCCTGGTTCCTCACAGCACAAAGCCATTCCCACCCGCTCCCTAATGCCAGATCCCTAACAGTGCACAGGATACAGCTAAACAAGGCTAAACAGGGTTACACTCACAAGCTTATTCTGCAAAACACAAGCATTTGGTTCTCTTTAGCCTTGCATGCTCTTGTAGGCAGTATCAGATATTTGTCATAATAGTACCTTGTTATTTTAACACCTCCCTAATTCCACAAAGGGGACACAAAGCCATTCTGGACAATCCAGACCAGCACAACACTACAAACCTCGGCTTTCCCTTTCTCCTTCCCTTCCCTCACCTTCTTTGTCACCAGCCGCTGGGTGCAGCCTCACCTGAGGTCTGTCCCCTGCATCAGCATCTCCCCAGGAAACACCCCTGACTCCACAGCACCCAAGACCATTAACTCCTTCATTCTGGGCATCCTGCCACTTGTGTTTAGCAGAGAGGTTTCTGACTAACACAAGGAAAGAAATAATAATACACTCACACAGATTTACCACAGAATCCATCAACTATGTATGTGGTACATCATTCCTATCCACTAAAAATCAAGCTTTTTATTGTAGAGAAAAATACTGCTTTTTCAGATCAGGAATTATTCCCATTACTGGCTGGTGAAGATTAAAGCTCATGGATCTCTCAGCTTGGCTCTACTATCAACTCCAATCAAACTGCTGAATTTTCTGCTTGATAATATCAAAACAAATTCTCAATTTGAATTGCAAAAGTAGTAATAACCTTCTCTTGCCATCTGTTGTGCCCATTCATTCTTATTCTAGATGTCCAATTCTCTCTCACTCGACACTTGCTCTGGAAAACTACATGAAACCGACGCACTACAAAGTGAGTTTTATTTCTTCTCGCCCTCTGCCTGTCTCGGATTTCCCCGGACTATGCAACACGGACACAAGCCACACGAACAACGGCAGAGCCGGCACCGCACACCCGACCGCCGCCGGAGGGTGCGGCAAGGGGGTACCCCGGTGACCCGGACACATCCCGACCTCTGGGCGTGGGGGCGGCAAAGGACTCCCACGGGATTCCGCATCCCCGGCGCGCCGCTCCGAGGGACCCTCCCGCTGCCGCGGGACAGGCAGGGCCGGCCCGGGGGTGCCCCTCACCCGAGGGGGCGGCGGAGAAGCCCCTGAGCGGCGCGTCCCCCGCCGAGCCGCGCCGCCGCCGCGGCCAGCACCCGACCCCGCCGGGAGCGCCGGAGCCGCCGGGAGCGACACCCGCACCGTGGATGTGCGCGCGTCCCGCGTCCCCGCACACCCACCCTCCGCGCCGGCGGGGGGAGAAGTTGCCACAAACTCCCGGTACGGGGGTGATGCTCC